>PVKB01005218.1:0-105780 GCA_004027205.1 Ctenodactylus gundi
CTCTCCTCCCCTCTCCTTCCCTCCACTCCCCTCCTCATCTTTGAGATAGGATCTTGCTTTGTTGCTCAGGCTGACCTTGAACTCCCTGGCCCAAGCAGTCCTGTCTCAGTTTCCTAATTATCTGGGACTACAGGCACATACATGCCCTGTGCCTGGCTTCAAGATACATTAAGTGAGGGGCTGAAGAAATAGCACAGCAGTTAGAGGGCTTGCCTAGCAAGTGCATGGCCCTGGGTTTGATTCCCTAGCACTATATAACCTGGGCATGGTGGCATAATCTTAATACTCAGGAGGCTGAGGCAGCAGCAGTTGCCATGAGTTCAAGCCCAGCCTGGGTTCCTGAGTTCCTTAGTGAGTTCAGAACTCACCTGGACTACAGACTTGAGACCTAGTTTCAAAAAGAAAAAAATATCATGGAAATATCATGGAAAAACTGAAGTTATATAAAAAGTTCCTTTTTATTTTCTCTCATCTTTATTTTTATTTATTTAAATTTTTTTGTGATACTGAGGATTGAACCCAGTGCCTGTTTTTTAACTTTTATTTTGAGGCAGAGTCTCACTAATTTGTTGGGCTCAAACTTGCAGGCCTTCTGTTCTCAAGTGCCAAGATTACAGACCTGTACCACCCCTTTTTTACTCTTAAAAAAGGCATGGCATCTGTGCATGTGTATGTCTGTGCACATGTAGAAAAGCAATATACAGTCTTTATTTTCAATTTGATCTCTTAAAGTTTAAAATTTAGTTTACAAGGTTTAAAATTCAAAAAGTGCTAAAGAACACATAGTGAAAAATTTTGTTCCCTTTTCTTTTCCCTTGTTCTTTTTCCCCATAGACAACCAATGCCAATGTTTTTCTTCCAGAGATATTTATATGCTTTAAAGCAAATAAATATATTTGATATATATTTTATGTTAGACCAAATTTTTAACAGTGGTTGTTTGTGGAAAGTAGGATAGGGAAGGTAGGAAAAACATTTTTCAACTCATTATCATTTATACTTTGTACAATAAATGTCTATTACCTTTTTTTGAGGTGCTAGGAATTGAACCCAGGGTCCTTGTACATGTTAGCAAGTACTCTACCATTGAGCTACATCCCCAGCCCAAAGGCCACCTAGCCAGCTAGATAATGAAATCAACCCTGGCGATCAGTGGGGTAACAGATACCACATCCTGATGTCCAGCCGAAGAATTCAGTGTAGTTTCAGAGTAGCTATGTGGCCTAACCTGGCCTTGAACTTGTGCTTCTTATGCCTTAGCCTCCCAAGTGCGGAGATTATAGGTTGAGTCACTGTACTTGGCTTTAAAATAATTTTTAAAGGTGCATGGGGGCATAGCACAGCAGTTAAAGCACTTGCCTAACAAGCACAAGTCCCTGAGTTCGATTCCACAGCACCAGGTAAGCCAGGTGTTGGTGGTACACCAGCACTTGAAAGGCTGAGGCATGATGATTGCCTTGTGTTCGAGGCTAGCCTCAGCTACATATTGATTTTAGGACCAGCCTGGACTACAAAGTAGTGATACCCTGTCGCAAAAGAAAAAAATAAAGAAAATTTTCTAAAAGAATAAAATAAAAGTTTTTCATAACAAAAATCATGGTCTTGGTAGTTTGCCAATCCTAAATTTGAATCCTAACTCATACATTTTCATTGTGTCACCTTGGCACATTGACTTATCTGCACCTTTGTGTAATCATTTTGTCTATTCTTTAGATGAAACTTAGAATTGTTGGAGGATTAAGTGAGATAATGTATGTAAAGTTCTTAACACAGGACATGGCACATAATAGATGCTTAATAAATGGTAGCTCTTACAAATCTGATGATGAAAATGAAAGGTAGTGGTGATGATGTGAGTATGCCCAAAATCTGTGTAGATTATCAGTAAATTCTGAAGTATGTAGGGAAGTAGAGGCAGGGGAGAGAGCAGGAAGGGTTAACCATCTGGATACTCAGAACACTAGCCAGCAGCAGTCAGAAGCCAAGTACAGGGTATGAACAGTGTAGGAACACAAACGAGGATATTTCATTAACTTCTTTGTAGATTAAGATTGTTTTCAGACATTAAGTGAGAATGCAGTAGGTCTATCTGGCCAGAAAATTAGGGAACAAGGAAAGTAAAGCAGGTTTTAAAAACCCACAGAGCTATTCTTGAGACTGTTGAGCATTACCTTTATTCAGAACTTCTGAAAGGTCTCCTATAGAGAAAAAAATTGAGGATCCTGCACCTAATTTGTACCGGCTGTTGAAGATACGGTGAAATATTACCTCATCTCCTGCCTTTTTCTCTTGCTGCTGCTGTTATGAAAATCAAAAATATCAAGGTATAGAAATATTTACAGATGATTTGATACAATGTCTGAGCTTTTCTCCAAATTAAGCTTTTTTCAGGGAGTGAGGTGTAGATGAAACAAGATTGGCTACATGCGAAGTTTTGTAAGAATTTAGCTGGATGGTAGACACATGGAAGTTTGTTATGCATTTCATGTTTTGTACATTATTGAATTTTTTCATAATTTGAAGTTATTAAAAAATCAGAGTATAAACAATGCATTTATTGAGCATCTACTCTGTCAAACTCTTAGTTATTTACATATTTTAATTAGTCCTCACAACAGTCCTCAAGGTAAGTATTGTTTTACTCAGGTGAAACTGTCAACTTAATTGCAATTAGGCACTTGCTGTATGTCAGGTTCACATTAGTTCCTTTAATTCTCCTGTGACATTGAAAACAGACCATTTAATAATAGCCATTTCACTGAAACATATTTCACAAAATCACTATCTGTAGAATGTATGAATATATTGATTTACGAGAAACTTACTTCTTTTTAACTGTTTACTAGTTACCATCTTTAGCAGGATTGTCTAATCTGTCTTTGAGTATTTTCCCTTTCCTTTGTATTTGTTTATGTTTTTGATTGATATCTAACATTTATTTCTATTTGTGAGTTACCATATAATGTTTTGAATTGTAATATATTGTAAAGTGATCCACTTGGAGTAATTATTTCTGCATAGTGAGTACATTCTAATTCCTATCTTCTGTCTTGAAATAATATGCATTATTGTTAATTATTTTCACCCAGTTAAGCTAGAACATCAGAATTTATTTCTTCTGTGAAACAATACCATTGTACTCCTTGACTGGCCCCTGCCCCTTCCCTTCCCTCTTATTCTTCCCAATCTCTGGAAGCACTAGTCTGCTTTTAACTTCTATGAAATTAGCTGTTTTAGATTCTACTTATGAGTGAGGTCTTTTGAAGTGTAGTTCACATAGAATGAGTTTGGTTCAAGTGTACAAATAAATAAATACTAGTAAATTTACAGAACTGTATAATCATTACCACCACCCAATTTTAGTACAATTATTTCATTCCAAAAAGATTCCTTAGACCTCTTTGTACTTAGTCTTATCCCAGGCAGACATCTACTTACCTAATTTATATCCCTATATATTTGTGTTATCTGGATATTTCATATAATTGAAGTCATATACTATGTGGTCTTTTGTTTCTGGCTTCTTTCACTTAGGGCATAATGTTTGTCAGATTCATCCATAGTATAACATGCATTATTAGTTGTTTTCTTTTTATTGTTGAATAGATTCCATTGTATGAATATACCACATTTTATCTGTTCACTAGTTGATAGTCATTTTGGATTGCTTCTATTTTACAGTTATTCTGAAAAAAAATGATGCTCTGAGCATTCATGTTCAAGCTTATTTGTATGGACATGGACATGTTTTTCTTTCTTACCTGGGAGTAAAATTAATAGATCATATAGTAACTGTGTTTAGCTACCAGTTTCTTTAAGAAATGGCCAAACAGTACCATTTTGTACATCCACCAGCAGTTAGGAGTTTCTCCATGTGCTAGCCAGCACTGTTTTGTTTTGTTCTGTTTTTTGGTACTGGGGTTTGAACCCAGGGCCTTTACACTGAACTACATCTCCAGCACCCTCCCCCTTTCGGAGATAGGGTCTTACAAACTTGCCCAGGTGAGGGGCTTGTACTAGGGATCCTGCTGCCTCAGTCTTTCAAAGTGCTGAGATTATAGACAGCTGCTGCCACACCCAGCTTTTCCAGGACTTATAATTGCTTGCCTTTTTGATTATAGTCATTCTGTTGGATATAAAGTGTCTTACTGCCTGTTTATACATATACACACACACACACACACACGTATTTGTAGTGTTTATAGTGCTGGAGATTGAACCAAGGGCTTTGCATATGCTAGGCAATTGTTTTATCACTGAGCTATATTTCCAAGCTCCCACATGGTCTATAGTTAATGTGTGCAATGCTATTTCAATATGCATCTACATTTTGAAATGATTACTGCAGTCAACCAGTTAACATATTCATGACATCATGGTTACCATTTTGGTTTTTGTGTGGTAAAAACAGATTACTCAAAAATTTCACGTATATAATACAGTATTATTGACTGTAGTTGGCTTGCTGTACATCAGATCCCCAGAACTTAATTCTTCCTGCACAACTAAAATTTTGTATACTTTCACCAGTCTCTCTGCCACCTCACCTCTATTACCATTCCACCTTTTGTTTCTGTGAATTTGAGTTTTTTAGATTGCACATCTGGGTGACATGTATTTTTCTTTTGGCTTGTTTCATTTAGCATAATGTCTTCTAGGATTATGCATGTTGTCACGAATGTCCTCATGGTTTTTATTTACTTTTCTCTAGTGACACTACTATTGATGAACATTTTTTTGTGTGACTATAGAAATTTGTATATTATATTTGGAGAAAGTCTATTTTGATCCTTTGCTTGCTTTTAAATTGATCTGTCTTTCCTTCTTTCTGTCTTTGTTTCTTTTATGGTACTGTTTATTTGAACCTGGAGCCTTTGCACTGAGCTGCATTCCCAGCCCTCCCTTTTAATTGTTTATTTTTGAGATAGGGTCTCTCTAAGTTGCTTAGTTGCCCAGGCTTGGCTTGAATTTGTACTCCTCTTGCCTCAGCCTCCCAGAGTTCTGGGATTACAGGTGTGTACCAGTATATCTGGCTTAAATTATTTTGTTATTGAAATGTTAAGAGTTCATTAAGTATTCTGGATACAAATCCTTTACAAGACAAATGCAAATATTTCTTTCTTGTCTGTGGCTGGAGTTTATTTTCTTAATGTTTTTTGTTTGTTTGGTTTGAGACAGGGTCTTGCTCTGTAGTCCAGGCTGGTTCTGAGCTCACTGTGAAGCCCAGAGTGGCTTTGAACTCACGGCAATCCCCTGCCTCAGCCTCGCGAGTGTGATTACAGGCATGCACCACCACGCCCAGCTTGTTTTCTTAATTGTTTCTTTAGCAGCACAGTTTTTTTTTTTAAATTTTACCCAATCCCAAGTCACAGAGATAATTATATTGTGTTTTCTTCTAGGAGTTTTATAGTTTTACCATTTATATTTAGATCTATGATGCATGTTGACTTAATTTTTGTGAATGACACAAAGGGTCCACATTCATTTTTTTATGTAGGTATCCAGTTGTCTCATTACCCTCTATTGGAAGTTTCATTCTTTTCCACTGAATTGCCTTGGCCAAATTCAACTGGTCATAAATTTAAGTTTATTCTGAACTCACAATCTTGTTCTACCTCATCTCTTTGTCTGTCTTGTGCCAGCATCATGTTGCCTTGGTTATTACAATTTTATAGTAAATTTTGAAATTAAATGATCTAAGTCCTCTGGCCTTGTTTTTTTCAAAATAGTGTTGGCAGTTTTAGATCCTTTCTGTTTCCATGTATATTTTACTAACATTTTATAATATTTTATTAAGAAGCTGGCTGTATTTGATAAGAGTTGCATTAGAATTTGATAAGGGCTACATAGAATTTATATCTCTTTGGGAAGAATTGCATCTTAATTTTCTTGCATGATGTGGAGATTGAACCCATGGCCACATATATGCCAAGTACACCTTCTAATCTCCAGACCATCCCTCTTAATATTGCACATGACTATTTCTTTTTCTTTCTCTCCAGTACTAAGAGAGTGAAGAGTTTATCCAAGTCTCGGAGAGCCAAAATTGCAAAGAAATCAGAGAAGTCAAGGCTGATGGAGGACAAATTTGATTTGGATTCAGATGATGAGCTGAAGATTGATGAGAGATTGGGAAAGGAGAAGGCAACTCTGATTATAAGACCAAGTATGCGTTTGTCTATGCTTTCTCTTTCCTGCACCACCTGTTTCACATTTGTTTTGGGCCTTCTTCATAGACTCAGGACTATAGGCCTGAGTTCATTAACACTCTGACTTTCCAGCCTTTTAGAAAACAGCCTCTTTTTTTGCTTTAGGGATTTTAAATTAATTCCTCACTACTCTACATTAGTTGTCTGTGGTCATTGCTTCCAAGTAAATTACGGCCTTATTTGATTTCCTGTGAGTGTTTGACTCAAATGCTAATCAATCTGTGTTTCATACTAAGTACCTTTCATTGCTTTTTAGAATTTCCCCGGAAGTTGCCTCGTGCAAAACCTTGTTCTGACCCAAACCGAGTTCGTGAACCAGGAGAAGTTGAGTTTGATATTGAGGTAGGAGTCTGCCGTATATTTGGTCTTCTGTTTACCTGGCCATGGAGACAGAAGACACATTGTTACTGTAGTTGAGGAAGCACTAAAGTCATCTTTTGGGTTTAGTTCCTGAAAAACATTCAATAAAAGATTGTATATTAAGTGCTATTCAGCCTGTAAATGAAAGATTACAAATTAATTGAAATATTTTTAAAATCCTGTAATATAGAATAAAAAGTAAGAGGCAGTGTGATGTAGCAAAATGTGTCTTGTCTTGACTGATGTATTTGATAAGATCTTGAACAACCTGTTTTACTTCACTGAGTCCTGGTTTCTTTACTTGTAAAATAGGAGTTATCATGCTTCACAGAGAGGCCATGGAAACCAGGTATAGTGGCACATGCCTGTAATCCTGGCACTGTAGGAAACTGAGGCAGGAGTATTACAAGTTCAAGACCAACCTGGCACTTAGCAGAATTTTAATAAGACTGTGTCTCAAAATTAAAAATAAAATAAAAAAGGCTGGTGCTATAACTCAGTGAAAAGGCTCTGGGTTCAATACTTAGTATTGAAAAATTTAAACAAAGTATCATGGATGAAAGAGTTAATATTCTGCTGTTTGTGTAGTGCTTGGCCTATACTTAGTGCCTAGAAGTCAAACTATCTATACTGGGGTCTTATCAGACCAGCCTTGGGAAGGTGATGCGCTCTCTTTCTAACAGGAGGACTATACAACAGATGAGGACATGGTGGAAGGGGTTGAAGGCAAGCTTGGGAATGGGAGTGGAGCTGGTGGAATTCTTGATCTGCTCAAGGCCAGCAGGCAGGTGGGGGGACCTGACTATGCTGCTCTCAAGTAAGTACTAGCTTTGATCTCCTTTGTTCAGGCTGTCAGCCAGCCACCTCCTCCTCCACCCCACCCTTAAAGGGATAGTAGGCAAACGAATCAGCAGATAAATATTGAGCCATTTAAAGGGACAAATAGTTACCCAGGGCATTTGGGTTGAAGGAATAAAATGAATGTGAAACCTATCCTGAAGAACTTAAGAACTGACAGTGGTAGGATATGTGGACTGCAAGGAGAATCAGTTTAGATGCCTTGGAAGTTAGATGAGGGGCCGGAAGAGACATGTAATAAAAAGAGAAATGTTAAGAAATAGAAGAAAAGAACTCAGCATGGGTAAACAGGGAAAGAAGAATGCTTTCCCCTCTTTGCTATTTTGCCTCTGTCTTTGGAGAGATATATGACTTCTTAAGTGAGACTGAGTTTTTATGAAAACAATCTTTAATGCGGTCTAGATCCATCAAGATCCATTATCTTGATTTCTAGTTTTTCACCTTGGGTGGTTGTCTAATTCCTCCCACCTTGATCCCTAGAGCTGTTGTCCCTTCTCTGACTCTCCTGATGACTAGTTGCTTCTTCCAACTACCTCAGCATTTCTCCTCTGTCCCTTGCAGCGAGGCCCCAGCCTCCCCCAGCACTCAGGAGGCTATCCAGGGCATGCTGTGTATGGCCAATCTACAATCCTCATCGTCTTCACCAGCTACCTCCAGTCTGCAGGCCTGGTGGACTGGGGGACAGGATCGAAGCAGTGGGAGCTCCAGCAGTGGGCTGGGCACAGTGTCAAACAGTCCTGTTTCCCAGCGCACCCCAGGGAAGCGGCCCATCAAGCGGCCAGCATACTGGAGAACTGAAAGCGAGGAAGAGGAGGAGAATGCGAGTCTGGATGAACAGGACAGCTTGGGAGCATGCTTCAAGGACGCAGAGTATAGTAAGGGCAGCTACGCATGTTAGATTCAGGCCACAAAGGCTTCCCTTAGTCCAACCCAAAAGGAAGTAGCTTGTGGAAAGCAAAACCTGACACTAAGCCTGTTACTTAATTTCTCTGAGCCGTGTTTTCTTCTGTGATACGGGAATGTATCATAAATTGATGTAAGAATTAGAGATTATGCTTACACAGGAGCCCCTAACCCAGGGTCTTGATCATGAGAATCCTTCAAAATGGTCACTCATGTAATTAGCTATTACATGTTTTTGGTACTGTCCCAGCTTTCACTCTGGTGACTTTTTTTCCCTTTTGCTTATTTTACTTCTATCACCTATATTGTTTATGCTCTGTGTTGACCAGTTCATCCTTTGAAATGATAGTCAGCCCTCCATATTTGTGGGTTCCATGCTCACAGAGTCTACCAATGATAGATTGAAAAACTTGGAAAAAGTTGTATCTATACTGAACATATGCAGACTTTCTTGTTATTTTCCCTTACACAATATAACAACTATTTATTTGCATAGCATAGCATTTACATTGTATTAGGTGTTACAAATAATCTAGAGATGATTTGAATTATACAAGAGGATATATGTAGGTTATATGCAAATGCTATATAAAGGGACTTGCACATCCACAGATTTTGGTCAGGACTGGGACTTTTTTTTGGATCCAATCCTTAATCGACACACAAGGATGCCTTTTATTGGGCTTTTTACATTAAGAAATAAATTCTTAAAAAAACATAGCAAGGTATAATGACACATACCTATAATCTCACATTCTTAGAGCCTGAGGCAGGAAGATCACGTTTGAGCCCATTCTGGGCAGCTTAGCAAGTTAGCAAGACCCCGTCTCCAAATGAAAAATATAAAAGGGCTTGGGGGATATAGGTGTGGAGGTACACACCATAATCCCAGTGTTCTGGAAAGATGAGGCAAGTTCAGCCCCAGCCCGGGCAACAAATGGGACCTTGTATGAAAATCAAAAAGGGTGTGGGACGGGGACTTAGTGCAGTGTAAAGGCCTTGGTTTCAATACCCAGTACCACAAAAACAAAAGCACTATTATTTTAAGCTAAGATATATTGACTACTCTAGAATATAAGGTTCTTGTTTGTATAAGACAGGTAACTATAATATGGGTTTTTATTTTACTGTTTTTAAAAACTTTACAAATATGGTTAATATTCATTGATCAAGATTAAAACAGCCCAAAGTGAGCTAAATTATCCTACAAGAAGTACTTGTATCCCCACACACCCCAATCCAGTTTGGTGTATTATCTTTCCTTTTGTTATATTCATACCATTCATATATAGGTAGAGATATATAGGTCTTTTTTTAACTGTGTGTCATTCTGTGACTTGCTTATGTCTTTTGACATTGATACATGGAGATCTAACCTGCTGAATAATATTCCATGGGTAAATATCATATATTTAACCATTCAGTGCTGGTTGATATTTAGGTTATTTCAGAGGTTTTTTTCTGTTACTAACAATGCTACAATGAAAATTCTTACGAGTTTTGCAACCATGTATGAGTTAGTATTTCTCTAGGGTACATAGAGATCTACTGGATTGAGGGTTATGTACAGGATAAATGTTAATAGCCAGTACTGAATTCCTCTCCAAAATGTATGAAAAATACCATTTTTTCTGTAGCTTTAAGAGCCTTTTAATCCTGTGGGAAAAGATGATGTTTGCTTTATGTTTCTTGATTCTTTGTTTCTTCTCTGTGAATTATGTGTTTAATCTTTCACTCATTTTTCTATTAGAATTTTTGTATTTTTAGGGTCTTATATGCTCTAGATTTGTTGGAATTTTTAAATGTATTCTGTATATGGTGAAAAAATATTTTCTTTAATTTTAGAGGGAGGCACCATATATTTTTCTTTCACATGTATACAGACCTCCACATAATATTATTTCAGTGTACAGAAGGAAAAGTAAAAGTAAGGAGCATGGAGAGTCTGATTCCTGGAGCTTTCTCTCTTCTCCACCATAATCCCAGCCTCCTGGCTGTGTCCTTTTATTTATTATGTTCTACTCTGCTCTCTGCATCATAGTTGAGTGACCTCTTTATAGCATGAAGAATAACATCACTGTTTCTTAAACCTTTACTGGTTTCTCATAACACTTAAAACAAAATTCTAACTTTTAACTGTTGTCTTCAGGGTTCTGCATGATCTTCTAGTACCTCCTGTATTCCTCTCTCTCATTTCTCTTGATTCCTCACTCTTCTCCCCTTATTTTTTCTTCCTGTGGTTTGCCAGATTGCCAGCCAGTTGCTATCTCAGGATCATTGTACAGACTGGTTCCTCCCCCTAGAATGCTCTTTCTCAACTCTTTAAATTTATGGGAGATATTTTAATATGATATTTTCAGCATGTAAGAGATTTCAGTTTCTTATTAATGCATATTATTATTACTATAGTACTATTATTACTATTACTAGTGATGGAACCCACAGCCTTTGCACTGAGCTACATCCGCCCACCCCCCACCTGTTTCACTTTTGATTTTGAGATAAGGTCTCGCTAATTTGCTAAGTTGCCCAGGCTGGGCTTAAACTTGGAATCATCCTATCTCAGCCTTCCAGAGTACCAACATTATAACCTGAGTCACCAGGGCTGGCTTATTGATGCATATTGGTAATACAGAATACTGAGGTTCATTTTGGGAAACTGACACTGACACATGCATATAAAATATCTTGGACATTAAAGCTTTATTTCTGTTTTTTTTTTAATTTTCCCCCGTGTGTGTGTGTGTGTGTGTGTGTGTGCGTGTGTGTGTGTTTGTGTACCATACACAGTGGTTACATTGAGCTTAGGTATATTGTGCAAATATATATCGTGTCAACATTACAATCCTTCCCCTTCCCCCTTTTGACCCTCCCACACCTTCCCTGATAGCCCCTGACTCCCACTTTCACACCCATTTGGTTCTTTAAAGTGCCTCTATTCTGGATTTCTCATATGAGAGGAACCACGTGATAGTTAATCTTGTGAGTTTGATTCACTTCACCAAGCATAATGCTGTCAAGGTGTATCCATTTACCTAGAAAAACCTCAAACTTGTCTTTATGGAAAAATAGTACTCCATTGTGTACATATACCACTGTTTTTGTACCCATTGGTCTGTTGATGGATATTTCAGCATCTTCCACAGTTTAGCTATTGTTAGTTGTGCTGCTATAAACAAGAATATACATGTATCTCTGTTATATGTTACTTTTTAACTTTTTGGGGAAGATACCAAGAAGTGATATTGCTGATTTGAATGGAGTATTTATATTCATTCATTTGAGGAACCTTCATACTGCTTTCCTTTTTTCCTTTATTTTATTTTATTTTATTTTATTTTATTTTATTTTATTTTATTTTTTGAGACAAGGTCTCACGAGCCCAGGCTGGCCTTGGACTCTCAGCAATCCTCCTGTCTCAGCCTCTTGATTTCTGGGATTACAGGCATGCGCAACCATGCTCAGTTTATGTGGTGCTGGCGGGGAATCAAATTCCAGTACTTAGCTCTTGCTAGGCAAGTACTTTAACCGCTGAGCCATTCCTCCAGCCCCATATTGCTTTCCATAGTGTTTGTTACCAGTTTGCAGTCCCACCAGTAATGTAAAAGAGTTCCTTTATGCCCCACAACCTTGCTAGCATCAGCTGCTGTTCAGTTTCTTGATAATGTGCCATTCTCACATGGGTAAGATAATATCTTAGTGCTGTTTTGATTTGCATTTCTCTAATGGCTAAGGATGTTGAACATCTTTTCATATGTTTGTTAGCCATTTGTATTTACTTGTCTGAGAATTACCTAATTCATTTCAGTTGTCTTTTTTTTTTTTTTTTTGAGACAGGGTCTCACTCTGTAGTCCAGGCTGGTCCTGAACTCACTATGGAGCCCAGGCTGGCCTTGGACTCACGGCAATCCTCCTGCCTCAGCCTCCCAAGTGCTGGGATTACAGGCGTGCACCACCATGCCCAGCTTATGTGGTACTAAGGAATCGAACTCGGGTACTTAGCACTTGACTTAGCTCTTGCTAAGCAAGCGCTTTAACCGCGCTGAGCCGGTCCTCCAGCCCAAGTCTTTGAATTTGAGGGGTCTTCTGTTTTTCTTCAGTTCCTTGTATATTCTGGTTACACCTGAGGTGTAGATGGTCAAAAAAATTTCTCATTCTGTTCAATCTGTTCATAATTTCTTTTGCCATACAGAAACTTTTTAATGTAATATCATCCCACTTGTTGATTGTGGGGATCATTTCTTTTGCATCAGATGTCTGCAGTAATCCTGTTGGGTTTGTCTTTGTAGGTTATTTTCTGTTTTTCTTTTACAGCTTTTAATATTCTCTCTTTGTGTTGAGTCTCTAGAATTTTAATTATGTCGTGTCATCGGGAGGTTCTCTTCTGGTCAGAGTTATTTGGAGATTTTTATGCCTGCAGAAGCTTAAGATTCATTTCTTTTCTTAGATTTGGGAAATTTTCTTCCATAATTTCATTAAACATGTCCTTTAAATCTTTTGTTCTGTCCTACGTGTTTTCCTGCACTCTTATAAATTGGAGGTTGTTTTTCTTTGAGTAATTCATCAGCCATTGCAACCTGTTTCTTGTCTTTTCATTTTTCAGTCCTCACTGACTGTATGATCTAGTTTATCCACCTTATCTACAAGATCTGCTAATCTATCCTGGAAGTGTTTAAGCTAGTGTTTTTGCATGTGTGTTTTTCATATTCTGGAGTTTGGCTTATATTTTATTTTATTTTCTATAACTCTACTGAATTCTTCCACTTCTTGCATTGCCTTCTTTTTTATTTAGTTCTTTATACTCCTTGAAGTTTTTATCTATTAAGGCTTTTGTTTGACTGTTTCCATTTTGAGATCCTTGTGCATCTCTAGTATGTCTGAACCCATTGTTTAAGCTTTCCAGGTGTCAGGCTTTTTTGCAAGTGATTTATTGCCTTGTTTCCCCATCGTTCTGTAGTCATTGGTTGTAGAGCAGGTATTGTCAATGGACTCTCTGTATCCCTTTTGTTAAAGTTTCTTCTTCTAAAGCCTTGTGTCCTATTGTCCTGTTGTTTGTGAAGTAGGCAGGGGTGCTGCATGTTAGTGGAGTAGGTAGGGATCTTAGGGGTCCTTACATGCCTTCAGGCAGATGGGTGGATTTGCCAGCATCCTGCCCTTCTTTTATAGATCTGGTGGAGAGTGGGGGGGTCCCGGGGGTCCTCACCTGCTGTCTGCAAACCTGATGAAGCTGCAAGGGGTCCTTACCAGTTGTTTTACTGAGAAGGTGGGGCCACCTGTGTACCTGTAATTTGTGAAGTAGGTGAGGCTGCAGGGATCCTCACCCAGGGCTCACAGAGCAGATGAGGCACTTGTGTCCCTGCCTTCCATTTGCAATGCAAATGGGCCTGCAGTGGCTTCCTTATCTACCATTGGAGGAGCAAACAGGGTCAGCCTCATTTCTGGATTCTCTTCCCTG
The DNA here is from genome assembly GCA_004027205.1 of Ctenodactylus gundi. Taxonomy (NCBI): domain Eukaryota; kingdom Metazoa; phylum Chordata; class Mammalia; order Rodentia; family Ctenodactylidae; genus Ctenodactylus; species Ctenodactylus gundi. The sequence goes on from PVKB01005218.1 coordinate 13,786, forward strand.
CCTCCAATATCTGTCTTCTAGTTTCCTATCATCCTTTTAATATTTTTTAAGGTTTCTCATATAAGATGAAGTGTCTGTGTCTTGCTTATTTTGTTTAACATGGTTGTCTCTACTTCCTTCTATTTTCTTACAAATAACATGATTTCATTCATCTTTATGTCTGAATAATATTGTGTTATACACACCACATTTTCTTTATCTGTTCATCTGTTGATAGGCATGTAGGCTGCTTCCACAGCTTAGCTATGTGTATATAGTGTATATGTGTATATAGTATATAGCCATCTGTATATTGTTTGGCTATAAGCATGTATCATTATAATATAACATTTTTAATTCTTTCAGAAATATACCTAGGAGTGGTGTAGCTGGATCATTACTTCTGTTTTTAGTTTTTTCAGGAATATCCATACTGATTTGTGTTATAATTGTACTAGTTTACAGTGCCACCAACAATATAGGAGCATCATGCCAACACTCATTGTGTCCTTTTTGTGATTAACCATTCTCACTAGGGTAAAGTAGAATCGCAAAGTAGTTTTGGTGTACATTTCCCTAATGGTTAAAGATGGTTAATATTTTTTCATATACTTACTAGCCACTTACACTTGTTTTGAAAAATATTAAGTTCATTTGCCCAGTTTTTAATTTACTTGTAAGCATGAATTTTTTAGAATAATTTATATATTGTACATATTAACCCTCTCTCAGAAGAGTAGCTGGCAGAGATTTTTCTTCCGTTTTGTTTTCTTTGCTGTCGATAGGCGTTTTAATTTTATATACTCTGCAGAATTTTAGTATTTCTATGCTGTTGGATTCCTATTTGGAAAGTATGCTTGTGCTTGTGGCTTCGAGTATTTCCCCTATGTCTTTGTCCATGTCTCATAGTTCTATTTTTTTTTTTTGTTTAGATCTTCGATCTATTTTAATTTGACTTTATTTTTTAGCAGTTTTTATTTATATATTATGATACATATAAGAGAAGCTTCTAGTTGGAGTAGACTTCACTTTAAAGCTATCTTTATTTTTGTGGTTTTGTATATGTAATTTTCCCAAATAGACTGGAAAAGTAGTTTGACAAAAAGAGGCTTCTTTCCTTGTTATTTTCCAAAATTTCAAGACTGTATTTTAGATGAATTTTAGAATCAGCTTGCCAAGTTCCATGAGCAATTTCATTGGGATTTCTTTTCATTTTTTTTTTTTCTTTTCTTTTAAGCTACTAGGTATTTCGCTCAGAACCTTAGCATTGAACTAGCTTGGCAATCCTATTTTTTTAAATTTTGAGACAGCATCTCTCTGAGTTGCCCAAATGGGCATGAACTTATGATCCTTCTGTCATAGACTCCCAGAGTACTGGGATTATAGACATGGGCTTCCATGCCTGATTCTCTTAGGATTTTTAAATTAATGTTGCATAGCATGTATAGATTAATTTATGGACGTAAATAACTTTCACTAGGGTCCTTTCTATCATAATAGGTTTTCTATATTCCTGAAGAACCTCATGTCGTGAACATTTGTAAACTAAAAGTAATAATGGCTTCCAAGAGAAATCCCTCAAAATGTTATATGACTTTAAAGGCAAAACACTGACCTAAATAATGACAATTCTAATAATAGTCCTTGCATAGTTAGGCTCATTGACATTTACATCCTGCTTTTTAGTCAGTGGACCCTCTGTAAGCTTAAACCCTGAACTCAGATTTCCTCTTTACAGATGTGGTTTTAAGGGCAGCTTTTTAGTAGATACCAGCTTCATTGAACTAAAATTTAACCCAGGATCTACTCTTTCTCAATGTTTTTATTTCTGTGGTGTAAGGCATGAAACCTAGGGCCTTCTGCATACTAGGAAAGGGCTTTGCCACCAAGCTATGCCTCTGGCCCTTCTTTTTCTTGTCTTTATGTCTGTGGTTTCTCTTTCTTCTTTCTTTCTTTCCTTCTGGTTCCTTTCTTTCTTTGTGCTAGAGATTGAACTCAGAGCATTCTCACTGAGCTACTTCTGCAGCCTTTTAACTATTTTTTTTTCCATTTTGATTTGTCTTGCTAAGTCACAGAGTTCCCCAGGAGACTCTTATGAACTTAACTTCCTTAGCCTTCCAGAATACTGAAATTACTATTCCTTAACATAGGAATTGTGTTTGTAACTCCTTCATAAGCTCTCTCAACAGCTTTCTGTGCCATCAGATCTTAACTAATCAAAAGTACTATTGTGGAATTTTTATCTTTTGTCAGTTTGTCCTCATATGTTATTAAAGCTTTCCCTATAATTGTGAGAGTCTACGACTAAGTCATTAAAAACAACATGCTAGTGAAAATTGTATTTCAACCAGTACAACTTTCTAGCCAGCACTGGCATCATGTCTCCCTTAATCTTCCAGTATTCACAGTGACAGAACACGCCGTCCTATATTTCTATTGTCAAATGTGGTCCATCTCTCCACTTACTTAGATGTTGTGTAACTCTTACTTGGTGTATTTTTCTTCAGTTTTTTTCTAAACATTTCAGATTGATTCCTACTAAAAATAGTAACTTTCATTGTTTTTTAAGTTAGCTGTTGTATGGAAGAAAATAGCTGATTTTTCCATATTGATCCTGTATTGGACTGCTGTACTGTTTTCTTATCAGTTCTATTACTGTTTAATTATTTTTTTTTTTAGTTGTCTTGAGCTCTTGAGGTAGGTGATTTGTGCATCCTGCGTTAGTTTGGTGGATGCAGTAACATACAAATTGTGGCTTAAACAAAAAATTATTTCCTCACAGTTCTAGAGGCTTGAAGTTCAAGAATAAAGTGCTAACAAAGTTGGTTTGTCCAGAGTCCTGTCTGCTTGGCTTCTAGATGGCTTCCTTCTTAATTTCTTCACATGGTTATCCCTCTGTTCACACAGGCCTGGGATACCTTGTGTCTTAATCCATTCTTGTGAGGACTCCAGCCGGATTAGGATTCATCCTAGAAGCCTTATCTTAACATTCATTTTTAGAGGCCTTTTCTGCAAATAAATTTTTATTCTGAGGTACTTGGGACTATGGCTTTAACATATGAATTTGGGGGGAACAGAGTTTAGCCTATAACATCCCTTTTCCAGTGTGTATACCTTCAGCTTTTCCTGCTTTCATTATAATGAATTGTCATAATGATGGGGCAAACTTGTACTGTTGCTGACTCCAAAAGGGATGTAGACAATATTTCTCTTCTTATATATAGTGTAGGTCTCTGATAGACTACTCTATTATAAAGTTCAGGGGAGTCGCTCGCTCTAGTTCGAGTGATTTTTACTTAAGATTGATTAGTAATAGCTCTTACCAAATGGTTTTGTTGCATATTTTGACCTAAATGCATAGGGGTTTTTTTTTTGTAAAATTTTAACATAGTGGTCTGTGTTAATAGGATTGCTCATTTTTAGGGTTTTTGTTGTTGCTGTTTTGTTTTGTTTTGACAGGGTCTCACTGTGTAGTCCAGTGTGGCCTCAAATGTAGCCCGCTTTGTCCTCAAATTCACAGTAACCCTCCTGCTCCTCCTTGTAAGTACTGAGATTACAGCATGTGCCACAATGCATGGCTTATGTGGTGCTAGGAAATCTAATTCAGTGTCTTGCACTTGCTAGTTAAGCACTCCGATGTGCTCTTTCTTCAGCCCAGAATTAACTGACTTCAAATTTACATTTCTTCCTGAGATTATACAGCATTTAACAGTGGTTAGTCTAGTTTATTTGATGACTATTCTTGGTTGTTTGATTTGTTTGTTTTATTGATCCTCTATAGTGTTTGGTATTTGCTTACCTTTTTAAATAATTTTTGTTATATGTTTGCAGTACATATTAGATACAAACAACTTGGAGAACTGGTGTATATCATATTTTGGTCATTTTTATTACAACTGCCCCGTTTCTGTCCCCAAAACTCCTTCCTATCTCTGCAAAGTCTATCTCCCAATTTTTTTGTTTTTTCTCTCTCTTTTATTTTGCTCTTTAGTTCATTTATATATTGGATTTTTCATGTAAATAAAGGCATTTAGTACTTTAGTGTCTCATTTACTTCACTAAACATAGTTTCTAGGTAGTACCATTTTCCTACAAATGATTCAAATTTAACTGTGTCTGAATAATTCTTGTTTGTGTATATATTTCACATTTTCTTTAGCCATTCATCTGTTTATGGACATGTAGGCTATCTCTAAGATTGAGCTATTATGAGCTGTGTTACTGGAAACATGGGTATGTACATATGTATTACTGTAATTTGATGTCTTCAACTCTTTTTTTTTTTTTCAGACGGTATCACCCTGTATCCAGGCTGGTCGTGAATTTACTATGTAATCGGTCTATCCTTGAATTCACGGCAGTTGTGCCTTAGCCTCCCGAGTGCTAGGATTACAGGAGTATACCACCAAGCCTAATTTTTATGTAGTGCTAGGGAATTGAACCCAAGGCCTTGCACTTGCTAGGCACTTGCTAGGCAAAGTCTTTAACTACTAAGCCATGTTGCCAGCTCTGTCTTTAACTCTTCCTGAAAGATACTCTGAAGAGGCGTATCTGGGTCAAATAGGACTTCAGTTTTCAGTGTTTTGAATAATCATCATTCTGGTTGTACTGCTTTTCAGTCCTACCAACAATGTAGAAGAATTCCTTTTTCCCCAAATCCTTGTTGTTTTTTGAGTTCTTGATGACAGCCATTCTTATTGGAATAAGACTAAATTGTGTTGTTTTGCTTTGCAAAGATGGCCAAAAATGTTAAACATTTTTTTCATGTACTTATTGGCCATTTCAACTTCTTTTGAGAAGTGCTTACTATTTCAGTTGCTCATTTTTTGATTGGCTCTTCTGTCTATTGATTGACTGATTGATTATACTGGGGATTGCATTTTTTGATTGGCTCTTCTGTTTATTGATTGACTGATTGATTATACTGGGGATTGCATATAAGGTGTTTGTTCTGAACTACTACATTCCCTAGCCCAGTTTTGTTATTTTTTTGAGACAGCGTGTTGGTAAATTGCCCAGGCTGGACTGGAGTTTGCAGTTTTTCTGCCTCGGCCTTACCTTTTTTGAGTTCTTTATATATTCTAGATATTAGTGCTCTCCGAGGAGGAACAGGCAAATTGTTTTCCCACTGTGTAGGTTGTCTCTTCACTCTTGATTATTTTCTTTGATGTACAAAAGCTTTTTAGTTTGATTAATCTCATTTGTTGATTCTTGATATTACTTATGATTGGTGTTCTGTTCATGAAGTTCTTTCCTATGCCTGTGTTCTAGGATTTTACCCATTTTATCTACCAGTAGAGTCAGTATTTCTGTTCTTACTAGCTAGGTCTTCAGTCCATTTTGATTTTAGTACACTGTGAAAGACATGGGACTAGATTCATTCTTCTGTATGTGGGTAAGCAGTTTTTCCAACACTGTAGGTTAAGAGATTATCTTTTCTCCAGTGTATGTTGTTAGTCCCTTTGTCAAAGATCAAATGGCTAAAGGTGCCTAGAGTTGTTTTTTAATTTATAAATCTGTCACATTGCTCTATCTGTGTTTTTGCTACTTGTTTTGTAACATATTAATAACTGGAAATCATGGATCGTAATGTGCAGTTGTATTGCACAGAATTTCTTCGGCAATTCTAGTTCATTTCTGGTTCCATATCAATTTTAAAATTGCCTTTTCTAGTTCTGTGAAGAATGCTGTTGGTCTTTGGTTGGAATTATATTGAATCTGTATTAGTTTTAGTAGTATGACCATTTGGATAATGTTGGTTCTGCCCAGCTAAGAACAGGAAATATCGATTTTTCTAATGTCAACTTCAATCTCTTTCTTCAAAATCCTATAATTTTTGTTTACAGACCTTTCACATCTTTGGCTAGGTTTACTTGTAAGTATTTGTTTTTGTAGCTATTGTGAATGAGATTGTTCTGATTTCTTTCTCAGTGAGTTCATTTTTGTTGTATAGGAATGCCATTGATTTGTGTTTTTATAATCTGTCATTTTATGGGATTTATATATTATGTTCCTTACTAAGTTATTTTTCCCAGAATTATTCTTTATAATGGCATGTATTGTGATACATAATAATAACATTCCACGTGGAGAATTGGTGCGTATATATAAAGCATCTTATAGTTTTTAGTTTCTTTTCTCTTTTCCACCCTCCCTCCACTTCCTTTCCTCACATCTCCTTTCTCTCCACAAAATCTGTCTTCGTGTTTCCTGCCATTACTGTTTTACCTTACTCTTTTATTTATTTATATTTTGGGTTTCTTTTATTAGAGAAACCACATGATATTTAACCTTCCTTGTCAGATCTATTTCCCTAAGCATAGTTGTCTTAAGGTGCATCCATTTTCCTACAAATGACTCAGATCTTTCTATCTTCGTGGTAAAGTAGTACTCCAGAGTGTACATACACCACATTTTCTTTATCCATTCATCTATTAATGGACATATCAGCCTCTTCCAAATTTTGTTGTTATGGTTTGTGCTGCTATAAACATGAATATGCATATATCACTGTAATTAGTTGTCTTTAACTCTTTCAGAAAGATACCCAGAAGGGGTATAACTGGTCAAATGGAATTTCTTTTTTTTTTTTTTTTTGATGAATTGCCCATATTGATTTCCATAGTAGTTATACCAGTTTATAGTCCCACTAACAACATAGAAGAGTTTCTTTTTCCTCACAGCCTCACCAACATTTATTGTTTCTTGAGTTCTTACTGATAGTTATTCTTGCTGGAGTATTAAGATAGAATCTCAGTAGTGTTTAGATTTGCATTTCTCAAATGGCTGAATAGGCTGAAATTTTTTCATGCATTAAAAGGCCATTTGTACATCTGAGAAGTGTGTATTTCAGTTACCCTTTTTTGATTGGAGTTTTTGTTTTGGGGATTAAATTTTTTTTAGTTCTTTCCATATTTTAGTGCTGTATAGAACAGGAGTAGTGAGAATGGACACTTGTTTTATTTTGACTTTAGAAGAAACTCCTTTAGGTTTTCCCCTGCTTAGTGTAATGCTATCAGTAAGTCTGTCATTAATGCTGTTTATCAAACTGAGATAAGATCTTCCTATGGCTGTTTTTGTCAAGTTTTTTTTTTCTCACGAATGAATGTTTTCCAAAGCCAATCACTCTCTGTTGAGAAGATCATGTGATTTTTGCCCTTCTATTTATGTGGTACATTACCTTTATTGATTTACATGTATTGAGCCATCCTTGCATCCCTGGGATGAAGCCAACTTGTCATGTTGTGTGATTTTTTAAATAATTTGTTGCATTCTGTTTGTGAATATCTTGTTGATTTTTACATCTAAGAAAATTGGCCTATGATTTTTTTGTTAAGTATTTGTATAGTTTTGGTATAAAGGTAATTCTATCTTCCAAGAATGAGTTTGGCGGTGATCCTTCTCCTTTGAATTTCATGGAAAAGCTTATGTAGATTAAGCTCTTCCCTGAACTTCTGGTAAAATTCTGCAGTGGATTCATCAAGTCTTGGGCTTTTCTTTAATGGTAGGGACTTTTATTACTGCTTTAATATGATTACTGGTTATTGGTCGATTCTGGGCTTTTATGACTTCTTTGAACTATTTCACCATCTCATCTGTCTATAAATTTATATATTTCTTTGGGGTTCCCCATTTTATTGGAATATAACTTCTAAAAATGGATTCTTATGCATCTTCAAGGTTTCAAGATTGTCCATTGTTATTTTACCATTTTCATTTCTGATTGCATCGATATGGGTTTTTTTCTTTCTGTTGGTGAGTTTGGCTAGGGGTTTATCAGTCTTTATGCTTTTGAAGAATCAACTCTGATTTATTAAACTTTTATATTATTTTTAATTTAAATTTCATTGTGTTCTGATCTTTATCATTTCTTGTGCTTTTGGATTTGAATTATATTTTCTAGGATTTTGAAGTGCATGCATCATTAGATATCTTATTTGGGATTGCTGAATTTTTTTAACGTGTGCATTCATAACTATAAACTCTCTTCTTAGTACTGCTTTCATTGTGTCTCATAAGTTCTAGTATGATATGCTTTCATTGTTGTTTGACTGAAGGAACTATGTAATTTCCCCAGTTTCTTCTGTGATCCACTGATTGTTCAATAATTTGTTATTTAATTTCTGTGTGTTTGCATAGTTTCTGTAATTTCTTTTGCTGTTGATTTCTAGTTTCATTCTTCTGTGACCTTAAAGTATACTAGTAATTATTTAATTTCCTTTATATTTAGTAAAACATGAGTTTTGGCCTAGCTCTTTTTTAGAGAAACACATGCATGCTGCTGAGATAAAAGTATATTCTCTTAATGTTAAATGAAACACTCTCTTAGATGGTAGTTAAGTCCATTTGTTCCATAGCTGTGATATTTATTTGATTTCTTGTCTGGTTGATCTGTCTTTGGGAGAATGCAATGTAGTAGTCTCCTATTATATTGTACTGGAGTCTGTTTGTCCTTTCATGTCCAGTAACTTTTATGAAGTTATTACACTAGTACTAAATTAATATAGGCACAAAGGAAAGCCAAATACTGACATAAAGATCTACTAGACTTCTGAGTAAGATAGCAGCTGAGTAACAGAATGGCTCAATGCCTCCTCATAGACTCACTTAAAAAGTGAGTGTAGTTAAAACTGACTTTACAATTTAGCTGGGAGAGGGAGGAGTGCCCAGCAATTGAAAGGTGGACACAGGAAGATTATAAAGATCTACTAAAGCAACACCATACTTGCATTCATAATAGAAAAGAAATCTGCATTAATAATCTAGGGTAAACTGACTAGCTAAAAGTATTATTAATGCTTATTAGGCTAAAGTAAATGGCTAAAAATTATTAACAGTTAATAATGAAAATTATATGATTGGTAAAAAGGAGAACTGGGATAAGAATTTAATTTTTAGAGTAGAAATAAAGAGAAAAGCAAATGGAAGAAAGAAAAGGGAGATAATCCAATTAAAGACTAGTAGAAAGTAAATAAAATTAGGTAAAAGTAGCAGAAATAAAAAATGAAAAAATAAGAGAAGATAAGGGTCTATTATAAAAAAACTATTTAAAAGAATCAAAAAGGTGAAAGAAAAAAGGAAAGCACAGCAGCAGATACGACAAAAACATAAAATACAAAGAATAGTTTAAATGATTAAAAAATAATTCCTCCAGGTTTGGCTATTTTGGTGAGTAGTTACTGTTTTCTGGATACTGCGATCTCAGATACGGATCACAGTAGTAATTAAAAACTGATGGTTATTGAGATTCCTTGCTCACATTTTGCTCTTTATCTATTCAGTCCTGCCCCTGCCTTTCCTGCTTGGCACATTCTGTACAGGTATGTTTTTTTCTCTGAGGATGATCTTCAGTCTGGTGGCCAAGCATGTCTTTGAACATTTAAGCAGTTGGGGGTAGTCAGTAGACCCTTTAGTTCTGGGCTGGTAGAAGGCAGCAAGGGGTGCCAAGGAGTGTGATGGACTTAATCGCAGCACTTTCAGAAAAAGTTCCCTTGGAAAACTACTTTCCATGTGCCTGGTTTCTCTCCACAGTAAGCCAGGTCATTCTACCCACCACAGCTTGATCTTACAGCTGCCCAAATCTTTCAGGAGGTTTATGGTAACTGTCTTCCAGTTTCTGTGGCAGGGATACCCCATAGATCCTGAAATATCCAGTCTGTGACTTCTTCTCAAAGCTATTAAATCTGAAATATTGAGAATCTTCTCAAAATGGCTCCTGATTATGTCCCTTCCTGATATGCCACTACTGAGGACTACTTTTCAAATGTTGGCCTACCAAGCTGAAGGAATCACTTTGTAAGTGAAATCTGATAGTGTGTTTGCAGCTTTAAGTACCTGTGAACTTCTCTTGGAGGCCAGTCCAGTGCTGGCCTGTTTAATCCCTGCATTCCCAGCTCTGCAGACTTAAATTGTCTTGCCGAGACTAGCTGGCTCTCAGGGAACGGTTTTTCTGTCCACATTGTCTTTAGTCTCTGTCATTTCTCCAATTTCTTAACTTTCCTCTTGGCCTCCTTAATTCCCAGAGCTGTTGTCTTTGTCTTAGCCAAGTGCTCCAACAGTTTTATTGCACCTTTTTGATGTATCTGTGAGGAGGTGTCACTGAAGATCCTATTTAACTGCTGTCTTATCATCTCTCTTCTTTCCCCTCTGTTTTGACTTATTTCTAATGTTTGTTTTGTTTTTGAGAGTATTGTGAATGGTGTTTTCCTGATACCTTTCTGTGTGTGCTCATTATAGATGCATAAGAGATTTTTGTGTGTTTGATTTTGTATTTTTGTTTATTGTTGTTTTATGTTTATTTTTGTATGTATTGATTTTGTATTGATTTTTGTATGAATTTGTTTTGCCCAATCTATTTTGGTGAACTCTATGAAAGTTTTCTAGGTATAGGATCATGTCATCTGCAGAGGGATAATTTGACTTCCTCCTTTTCTATTTTTATCTCTTTTAATATTTTGTTCTTTTGCCTGATTGCTGTAGTTTCCAGTACTATACTGAATAAGAACAGTGAGAGTGGGAATCCTTGTGTTTCTGATTTTAGAGAATGCTCTCTCAGGTTTTTTTCCTCTAATCTAGTGTGATGTAATTCTTCAAGTTCCATCTGTTTTCATTTCATCTATTTAAGTGCTCTCCTTTTAAGTGCATCATACATGTAAGGTTATTATGTCTTCATTCTACCCTCTTATCATTATATAATATCTTTTTTCTTTGTAAATTTCATGTTTACTTTGATAACATTGCCAATCTAGCATTCTTAAATAATGTTGTTATAGTGTACCTTTTCCTATTCTCTTAAACTATCTGTATGACTATAACGAAAGTGTGTTTCTTGTAGCCAGTGTTTACAATATTTGTCTTTTGGTTCATGTTTTTACACTATTTAAGGTAATTGTTTATGTGTTCGGGTGAAGATTTAATGTTTTATCACTTATTTGCTCTATGTTGTATCTGCTTTTTTGTTCCGTTACCTCATTTCCTGCTGTCTTTTGGATTATGCAAATAATTTTTAGTGTTTCAGTTTAATGTATCCATTGGATTTTTTATTCTTTATCTTTGTGTAACAGTGATTTTGCTGACTTTTTTGTTTTTTTCTTTTTGTGGTCCTGGTGTTGAATTTGGGACCCTTGTGCTGAGCTACATCCCCAGTCCACTTCTAGACACAAGATCTTACCAAGTTGTCAAATCACCCAGGCTGAGCCCAAACCTGTAATCATTCTGCCTCAGCTCCCAGAGTGCTGGGACCACAGACCTGTTCCCCCAGACCTGCCTTAATAATAACTTTAGTGATAATTTAATCCAAATATAAATTATATTTTATTTAAAAAATTTCCCACTTAACCTTTTGTTAACTGATTTCTACTTTGATTTCATTTTCATTGTAGGAGAAATTTTATATGATTTTAGTGTTTTAAAAATTAGTGAAACTTGTTTGGTTGCCTCAAATATAGCCTGTCTTGGAGTATGTTCACTGTACGCTTGGGGAAAATGTATGTTCTGCTCTTTTTTTTTCTTTTTTTTTTGAGTAAAGTTTTCTATACATGTCTGTTAGGTGTATTTAGTTCATGGTGCTATTTGCGTCCTTCATTCCTTAATTTTCCAATATTTAAAGTGGGACATTGAGGCTTCCAACTACTACTGTAGAACTGCTGTTTTTCCTTCAATTATGTCAGTGTTTGTTTCATATATTTTGAGGATCTGTTACTAAGTGCATATGCATTTGTAATTGTAACTGGCCATAGTATTTATGCATAATGCCCTTCTTTGCCTTCTGTAAAATTTGCAACTTCGTGTATTTTCTTAGATATTAATATAGCCATTCCAGCCCTCCTTTTGACTACTATTTGTATGGAATATTTTTTCCAGCCTTTTATTTTCAATTTAGTTGTTTGTTTTGGGTCTAATACCTATCTCTTGTAGGTTATATATAATTAGATCTTTTTTATTGCATTCTATTTTCCTCAGGCCTTTTATCCTGGATGAATGTTGAATTTTTTCAAAGGCCTTTTCTGTATCAATTGAGATGATCATGATTTTTGTTCTTGCTTTTTTATTAATGTACTAATTACAATAATTGATTTAGGTATGCTAAACCAGTCTTTCATCCTAGGAATGAAGCCAGCTTGATCATGCTGTATGATCTTTCAAATAACTTGCTGGATCCTATTTGCCATTATCTTACTGAGAATTTTTTTTATCTATATTCGTTAAGGAGATTCACCTATGCTTATCTTTTCTGGTTAAGTCTTCGTCTGATTTTGGTATCAGATTAATACTAGGGTCCAAATGAGTTTGGCAGTGTTCCTTCCCTTTCAGTTACATGAAACAGTTGAGGAGTTACTGGTAAATTCTGTGAATCCATCTAGTCTTGGAGTTTTCTTGTTGAGTGGAGAATTTATTAGTGCCTCAATCTATGTGTGTTATGGGTCTATTCAAGGTTTTTATGACTTGGTTCAGTTTGGGCATTTTGTATGTGTCTAGAAATTTATCTGTTTCTTCTAAATTCTGTAATTTGTCGGAGTATAACTTTTTGAAATAGCTCCTTAAAATTGCCTAAATTTCAGCAGTGTCCATTGTGACTTCGCCATTCTCATTTGTAATTGCACTGATGTTGGTTTTTCCTTTTATTCTTTTGGTTAGTTTAGCTAGAGGTTTATCAATCTTACTTACTCTTTTGAAGAACCAGCTCTTTGGTTTGTCAATTTTTTTGCATTTTTTGTTTCAATTTCGTTGATTTCTGCTCTGATCTTTATAATTTCTTCTATGCTTTAATTTAAATTGTTCTTGATTCTCTAGTACCTTTAGATGCAACATTAAATTGTTTATTTCAGATTGCTCTATTGTTTTGATATGGGCATTTATAGCTATGGATTTGCCTGTTAGGTCTACTTTCATGGTGTCCCACAATTTCTGCTATGATGTGCTTCCTTCATCATTTAACTCTAGGAAGTTTTGATTTCTTCCCTGACTTCTATGACCCATTTTTTGTTCAGTAGTAAGTTATTTAGCTTCCCTGTATTTGTATAGATTCTGTAGTTTCCCTTGCTGTTGATTTCCATTTTTATTACACTATGATTTGAAAAATAAGGAATTATTTCAAATTCTTTATACTTATTTAAACATGCCTTATGGCCTATAGTACAGAGTATTTTGGATAATGTCCCATGCGCTCCTGAGGAAAAAAAGTGTATTCTGTTGACCACTGCCTTTTTATTAGTGATTTTAACTCATTTGCATTTAAGGTGAATAGTGATAGCAAAGTACTTACACTATTTTTGCAACTTTTGCATTTTTTAGTTTGTTTACAGTACATAATAGGGGGAATTGTTACATACGTGTAACATATCTTAATCACTTTTGATTCCTTCACCCCCCTCCTATTACTTCTGCCTTTTCTTTCCCTGTCGTCCTTTTCCCTACCTCCAGAAGTTCTTCTGTTTTAAAGATAAGAACTCAGTAACTTGCCTAGGCCAGCTTCAGCACGTGGACTCAAGCAATCCTCATTAACCTTCTGAGTAGCTGGTACTGCAGGTGCATGTCAAATCACTCAGCTGCTATTTGTCATTTATATATGTTAATATCTTTTTGGTTCATTCATTATTGCTTTCTTTTGTGTTTATTTTTTGTAGTGTGCCAACTTGATTCATTCCTCATTTCCCTTTTTTTCTTTATTTTCATAATGATTACTGTAGGAATTAAAATTCCCATACTAATTGTGATAGTTAAGTTTGGGTTGATACCATTTAGCTTTCCTAGCATGCAGAAACTTGGCTCCTTATAGTGTTACCTTCTCCCAATGTTTTTGGCTTTATCATAAATAACATCTTCATAACTTTTATTCCTGTTTACATAGATTTGTAACTAGTTGTTTTATTTTTTTGGCCTTTTAAATCACTTAGGAAGCAAAAACAGGATTGAATATATGTATATATGCTTATGATCAAACAAAAATGGATTTAGAAACCACAAATATAATTCTAGGTTTTATATTTACCTCTGAAGTTACTATATTAGTGTTATTTCTTCTGTTAAGTTATTGTTTGTTGTCCTTGTATTTCAGTGTTAAGGACTCTCTAACATTTTGCATAGGGAAGGTATGTCATGACTCACTCCCTTAGGTTTTTTGAGAATGTCTTGTTCTCTTTCTGCCCCATTAAATAATAAATCATTTGCAAGGGTTTTTTAAGGCTCTCTATTCTGTTCCATTCGTCTCTATATCTATATTTATGCCAATAAGTTAATATTTCTTTGTAACTTTGTAGGTGAGCTTTTTTTTTAAGTTGTACTGGGGATTGAACCCAAGGCATTCACAATGAGCTACATCCATATCCTTTGTTTTACTTTTTACAGGGTCTTACTAAGTTTTCCTTGCTGGGGTTGAATTTGCAATCCTCCTGCCTCAGCCTCTCAGGGTGCTAGAATTACAGGAGTGAACCACCAGGCCTGGCTCCAAACTTAAATTTTTAATTTACACATTTAAATATATTTTCCGTCAATGTACAGACTTCATTATTATTTGTATCTTATCCCATTTTGAAGAAGACGTGAGATAGAATGGAATTCTTTTTTGTAAGTTATTTTGTACATATCCTCACAGTTTTGCAAGGCAAGTGGTACTGTCTCATTACTTCAATTTTAAGAGTGAAGATTCTGATATTTAAAAAGTTCTGTGCCACTGGTTGTACAGTCCAGGATTTAAATAAAAGTACCTGTCTAACCCAGGTGTAAGGTCTTTCTACCATACAAATATTCTTGAAGTAGAAAACCTTTCAGACCAGCAAAATAGCAATGATGGCTATAAGAACTAGTTGAGATAGGAATTTCCTCAAACAACTGTCATACTTGTAAACATTTCTTTCGTGGGAGGATCAAGTGTCCCTTTTTCTTAAAAGAAAAAAAATAATTTGAGACAGGGTCTCTCTCTCTCTGTAGTCCAGGGTATTCCTGAACTCACTAGGTAGTCCAGACTATCCTCTAATGGTAATCCTCCTGCCTCAGCGTCCTACATGCTAGGATGAAAGGTCTGTGCCACCACACTGGACTTACATGATACTAGGGGATTGAACCCAGGGCCTTCCACTTGCTAGGCAAGCATTCTACAGCTGAGCTATGCCCTCAGCCCCAAAAGAAAATTCTTTAGGAAGTCAGGAAGCAAGGTTTTTCAAAATTCTTTGCTCAGTGAACTCATTTTTTTTTATTACAAAGAAGCCCTCTGGGAGGAAACGTAAGGCTTGATTCCTCTGACGAAGTAAAATTCTAGAGAAATTTGAAGCTGATCATTAGGAGAAGTGAAATTAGAGTCATTAGAAGGAGATTTTCACTAATTCTCTTCTAAGTTTAGTATCAGAATTTGATCTTATCAGTGGTTTCATTCTAGACCATGTTCCTATTAAATCCTGTATGTGTTGATTGTGAGGAGAATGTGATAAACTATAAGGTGTAATAAAAAATGTAATGTGTGTTTAAATGAAAACTAATCCCCTTCAGAATAATCCCCTTCACTTCATACACATTTATCCCACTGTTCTCACCACTTTCTGAAGCAGTTCTATATGTCCTTTATTTTGTCTTTAATTGTGCTGTTATGGCTTCCATACTTTTCATGATCATTTTGACTTTGGGGAGCCCCGGAGCCATAAGTCACACAGTGCCAGATACAGTGAATAAGGTGGATGAGGACACATTGTAATGTTTTAGCAAGCCTGCTTTTCTGGTGGGTGACATTAGGCAATGCACTTAATGTGTTTTTGATCACACTTTATAAAGACACAAAAAAGAACTTACAGAACTGCTTCAAAAGGGGGCAAAAGTGATGGGATTAGTGTGTTTGAAGTAAAGGAGGATTAATGATAATGTGCCTTTTACTGAAATAAAATTTTTAAAAATTTAAGTACTTATTTCTTGATTATCCCTGTATATATGTTTGTTTTTCTGATAAGATTCTTGTATATGTATGCGTGTTTTGTCTTTTGGGTCATACATTTCTAAGAATCTTGTTCCCAGTTGAGTCCAAGTAGTCGTTTTGTTCTGTTGTGCATACTAAGTGTGTGCTGCTTATTTTTCCATTCATTCAGTAAACACTGAGTACCTTCTTAGTGTTTCTTATTAAAGGGGTATTGTGTTAATCTCCTTTAATAGGAATCAAACAATACGATATATATTCGTGCCCTCATTGTAAATTAGGGACAACAGATTTTAATAAAGAAATTTCCGAGTACTGTGTAACAACTCCAGTACAGGTATGTGCAGGATGCTAAGGAGAGGTGAAGGAGGCACTTTAGTCCAATTAGGAAAGTGATAAAAGCCTTTTAAGGTGGTACATATAGAGCTTAATTTTGTAAGGTGAGTAAAATAACTCATGAAATTATTCACCAGATGGGTGAATTAATCAGGTATATGTGGAATAATGACCTTTGCAGCAAAGATACAAGTGTAGAAATGGCATGAAATATATGAGATAGATTCAAGGACTCCTATAGTTCAGGATGGGTTAAGAGTACAATTGTAGGGAAGTGAGAACTGAACTATGTGTTTATTCTGCCTTCACGTTTTTGGATGAGATCTCAGTTTATCCTCCTTTCTCCTTTCCTTGCAGTTTACCCTTCCTTGGAATCTGATGATGATGATCCTGCTTTGAAATCTCGACCTAAGAAAAAGAAGAATTCAGATGATGCTCCATGGAGTCCTAAAGGTTATCCAATATTCTTTACCTTTCAATCAATCTGTAGGGGTGCTTGGGAGAAAGTATACTGGAGGTAAGAGGGGTATTTAATACAGATTCAGTTACTGATTTGTTTATCCAGCAAACTTTTGGTATGTCCATGTAAAGTGATACAGCTAAAATATACATCATTGTGTCACAAAGTTATTTTGTGTAGTCACTATAGCAAAACTAGGAGTAAGTGTTGCTTTTGATACTATGCGGCTTGAGATGAAAGGAGGAAGATCATGAACATACCTCAAGTAGTCTTGGGCTTCTAAGAAGATAATGATTTCATCATCCCTGTCCTTTGGTAATTTTGTTGACCAGGATTTAAAATTCAGCTTTCTGCCCAGCTTAAGACTGTCACTTTATTGAGAAACTGTCCTGCAGAAGGAAGAAAGATTGAATTAAACATAGGATATATAGGATGATAGTTTTCCCATCTCATTGGCTGGGTTATTTTTGTATTTGAGTGTACATCAGTTAGCCTAAGAAACCACCCAAAACTTAGTTGCTTCAAATAATAGTTGATCATTTGTCATGATTCTGTAAGATGGTGAGGTGGTTTCCAGTCTAAACTAGCTTGACGGGGGGTTGGTAGTATAAAAAGATCCCCCACATGACCTAACTTGGATTGTAAGGGCTTTCTCTTTATAGTCTTTCATCCATCAGGCCAACTCAGGCTTTTTCATAGGGTGGTGAAAGGGTTTCCAGGAGCAGAAAGGATAAGCACTTTTGAATCCTCAGCTTGTGACATGTTTGCTATTGCTCCACTGGCCAAAGCAGCGTAAGTGTCTAAGCTATGATTTCAGAGCTGAAGTAGTAGATTACATCTCTTGAGCCACCAAAGCCACATTGTGAAGTAGGTATGAGAAACTAAAGGCCATTTCTGCTGAAGAGCAGGGATGATGAACCGTTTTCCTGCCAAGGGCAATGTGGATATTTATTCCATTATTCACAGGCCATACAAAATTATCAATGTAAAATTTAACCTGCTGTATTTAGTAAAACATTTAATAACACCCCAATGTGATACCTAAATCTGCTTCTCTTAGATTAAGGCATTAGACAGGCCAGACCAAATGATTTCATGGGCTATATATGACCCACAAGCTGATATTCCCCATAGATGATACTATAATCTTAATATATATGGCTCTCAAGAAATAAAGTCTTGCTGTTCCCAGCTAGCCTTTTTTGGCCTTTCTGGTGTTGGTTGGAATTGGCAGGGCATTCCCAGAAAATGTTCTTTTAGTCAGTCAACAAATGTGTATGTATGTGTTTTAAAATCAAGCCTATTTTCACCTAGAGTTTGTAGCTTTATTTTCTCCCATCAAAGTAAAATGTTCTTCTTAGTATAATAGAAAATGTGGGAAATACTGAAGACAAAGAAAATTATAAATAAGAAACTACCCATGATTTTGCTTTCCAGAATCAACCACTGTTAACATTTTGATATTTCTTTGTAGACATGTTTAATGCATTTTTCCTTTTTATGGTTAAAATTGTACTATGTATGTAGTTGTGTGCCCTGTCTCTAATTTCTTACCTTTTGATCGGTGGTAGTGTATCATAAAATATATACCACCATTTCTTGATTTTTTTCAATTTAAATCTGTTTCTCCTTTCATCAACTTCTGGTATACTCCTACTTTCTTCTCTCTACCAATCTTCCATGAATCTTTTTATTTACACTATCAAAGTTGTTGACATGTATGTTGTCTTATGATTAATACTCTACATTTATTAGAGGTTGACCATAAAAATTAAAAACCAATAAATATAACTGAGCTTTTACATCACAAACATGTTTCTATGCTGTTTACAAATAATATCGTTAATGATCACATGATAACTATTACAAGGAAATACCTAAAATACCTAACTTCTCCCATGGTGCAGGGCATTTTGGCTAATTCCAAACTTTCATAATTAGTGATAACATTTGGAGTCAGCATCTTTATTTGTAAATATATCTCTCTGACAGTTTACTCAGAATGGTCACCCATGAAACCTTAGAAGGGCCAAAGTATATGAGTAAATAGGTTTCTTTCCTATCCCTGTTCCACAGCCTTTCAGTTCCTCACTTGCATTTAAGTCGCTATTACCAGTTTACCCTTTCAAGAGAGTTTATGCCTAAACAAGCAAATACATGTACATATTTTTCTTTGTTTTATTTTGCTAAAATCGGAAATTTATTTTGTATACCATTGTTATATATTTTGCTTTTCTCACTTAATAATACATGTTTATGTATTATACAATGTTTATACTCCCACAAACAAAGAATGAGAGTGTCTGTTGTTGTACGTCTTTGCCAATAGTTGTTAATGAGAATGTTTTAAAATTATTGATACATTTTCCCAGATTGCTTTCGAAAAAAGTTGTACCAGTTTACACATCTGCCAGCCTTGTGTGAGACTGCTTGTTTATGAAATCCTTATAAGAATACAAGGAACATAAGAGGAGTAGTGTGCTTGCCTGTGAGTAACAGGAACCTCTAAGATATTCTTATAAATTCTAGTAGTTCATTAGGGTCACAACATGGCTGTTGTGTCTCTAGCATCAGGAACTGGGTTGCAGTTAAGAAGGGAAAAGCGAAATGGACAGGTCTGCTTAGCACACCGTCTCCCCAGGGAGTTTAAGTTCCACCTCTTTTTAATGTTTCTTTGCATTGTAAGGCCAAAAATGTCACAGAGGCCAGGAAGTATAGTTTCTTTCTAGGTATATTGCTGTCCCACAAAATAAAATACTTGTTCGTAGATAGGAAAAGGGAAAATGATTTAAGTTTTGTTTTATCCTATGCTTATTTATCTGTGGGTCTGTAAGCTTAGTAAGTTGCCCTTTATATAGTAAGGGAATAGTTATTCTTTTATATAGTAAGGGAATATATGCCCAGAAGTACCTCAATTTATAGTGGGATTATGTCCCAGTGCCCCTATTATTCTAGATCAAAAGCATCCTAAGTCAAAATTGTCTTTGTAATTGTTATACAAACAAAAGGAGAAACAGATTTAAGTTGAAAAGTCAAGAATTGGTGGTATATACTCTATGATAAACGTATACAAATAGCTTAACAACTTAATATACTGTAAGGAATCTTCTTTATTTACCCTTGTGATTATGTGGCTAAGTAGAAATTGGCTTGCTGCTACTGCCCAACGTCAAGAGAAAGTGTTAGACCGCACATCAGTAGCTGGGGAAGAGGTCAAATTTGAAGTACAGTTTCTACTGAAAGAGTGTTGCTTTTGAGCCATTATAAAGTCAGATCATAAATTGAGTCCTTGTTAAGTCAGGCATTGTCCATATACATATACGTGGATAAGTTTTATACACACACACACACACACACACGCATGCACACACACACACACACACCCCTACACATATATAATTATGAAATTTTTTTCTCATACATGAAAAATATGAATATTTCTGTGTCAGATGTTGATCTTTTTCATTGTTATTCCTGTTCAGAGAGCAATAATCATATTCCCACTAAGCTGAAATGCTTTTTATCTTTACCATGTCTACTCATTTATCCATATTATGAGCTATGTAGAAAATGCCTATTTTGTACCATTTTCTATTTTGTGCTAGTCTCTCACTTATTCAATTGGTTGTTTATGAATTGAGCCCCACAAAAGCACAAGAAAAGTCCCATGCTATAAAGCAGTGATATTTAGTTAACTAAAAATAAAAGGGTACTTCCTTAATATATAAAGAAGGTTTCGCTTAAACCAGTAGGATGAAACAGTAGAGCAGAGCTGCTTTAGTTGATGTCCATGGACTTTTGGATCTTGAATTTCCTAAGATTATGTAAATACGTGTGTGTGTGTGTGTGTGTGTGTGTGTGTGTGTGTGTGTGTAGCTAATAACTTATATTACACTTT
This sequence comes from Ctenodactylus gundi, assembly GCA_004027205.1. Classification (NCBI taxonomy): domain Eukaryota; kingdom Metazoa; phylum Chordata; class Mammalia; order Rodentia; family Ctenodactylidae; genus Ctenodactylus; species Ctenodactylus gundi. The sequence continues at coordinate 34,357 of PVKB01005218.1, forward strand.
TAAAGTGAGTCAAAAGAGTGAAGTAGTCTACTAAAGATATCCATTAATATCTGGAATAAGACAAATACATCCATTTATGATTCTGTTATTTAGCATTGTTTCCTAAGTTCTAGCCAGTGCAATTAGGAATGAAGCAGAAATAAGAAATGTAACTATTAGAAATTAAGAGATGAAACTGTCCTGACTTAGTCTTGGAGTCTTGTTCATTTTTGTCCATCATTGTTTTGTTTTGTTGTATTTCATTTTGTTTTATTTTTGAGACAGGGTGTTCTGTAATCTAAGCTGGTCCTGAACTCACAGTGTAGTCCAGGCTGGCCTTGAATTCATGCAATTCTCTTGCCTCAGCCTCCCCAGTACTGGGATTTCGGGCATGCACCGACACACGCAGGTTATGTGGTGCTGGGGAATTAAGCTCAGGGCCTTATGCTTGCGAGAGAAGCCCTCTAACCGCTGTGCCATTCTATCTTCTTCTGTCCATCATTGCTAGTACCTAGCACATGGGAGATGTTTAATGCATACTTAACAAAAGAAAGAAATTATGTGATTATTTAATATATAGAGATATAGCTTCAGTATATATTAGAAAATGCTGGTGAATTAATTTAAAAATTTTATATCAATAAGTTTAGTTAATTGGATGATCACTTGATGTAAAGCAGGCATCCAAAAATCAAGAATTGCCATATATCATTAGTAACCATAGTACACTGAGAAAAACGACCCTGTTGATAATAGCAAAAATTATATAAAATGCCAAGAAAGGTATGTGTGGAAACTACATGAAGAAAACTTCAGCACTTTACTGAAGAACGTAAAGTATTCAACAGGGCCTTGGGGCATAGCTCAATGGGTCAGGTGCTTGCCTAGCACGCACAAGGCCCTGGGTTTGATGCCCAGCACCACTTAAAATTAGCTGGGCACTGTGGTGCATGCCTGTAATCTCAGCACATGGGAGGCTGAGTCAGGAGGATTATTATGTGTTTGAGGCCAACCCTGGTTATATAGTGAGTTCAGGACCAGCCTGAACTATAAAATGAGACCCTGTCTCAAATCAAATAAAATTTAAACAATAAAGTCCTGAATAATATCATGTGCCTTGATATGAAGACTGTTAATATGTTTAGCACAATCCTACCTAAAATCTGAATGGAATTTTATAAGGCTTGTTCTTGTTTCTTCAGGGCTTCATGCCATATCATCAGATTGCTATTTGAGATTGCTCTTTTTTGATATGTATATTGATAGCTATAAATTTCCCTCTTATTACTACTTTCATTATGTCCCACAAATTCTGGTGTGATGTACTTCCATTGTCATTTGGCTTTAGGAAGTTCTTGATTTATTTCTTGTATTTTTCTGTGATCCATTGCTTGTTCAATAATGTATTATTTAGTCTCCATGTGTTTGTATAGTTTCTATAGTTATTTTTACTATTGATTTTTAGGTTTTTTTCCAGTATGATCTCAAAGAGTATAAGGAATGATTTTAGTTCTTTTGTATTTATTTAAACATGTCTTATGTCCAAGGATATGGTCTATTTTGGAAATAATCCTATGTACTTCTGAGAAAAAGGTGTATTCTGTTGACGTTTGATAGAATAGTTTGTAGATTCCTGTTAAGTCCGTTTGTTCCATGGTGTGATTTAGCTCTGATGTCCTTTGGTGATTTTTTTTTATCTGCTTGATTTGTGTATTTGTGAGAGTCGGGTATTGAAGTACAGTAAAATAACTATTAGTGCCTTGTCCTGTAGTTTATGTTGTATGTAACTGGGTGCACCTACAGTGGTTGCATACATAAAAGCAAGTAAGCCGTGAGCTCTTGTTGGATTATTGTTTTACCAGTATATAGTGTCCATCTTTGTCTCTTCTGATCTGTTTTGAAGTCTTTAGTTTTCTTAGAATAGTATAGTTATTCCTGTGTCTTAGTTACTTTTTTGCTGCTGTGACCTGATGCCTTACATCTACAAATTTGAGAAGGAAAAGTTTACTTTTAACTCCCAGTTTTAAAGGGTCACTGTATTAGTTTGGGTCTTTCAAAAGACAGAATTTACAGATTTTATCACAAAAAGGTCTATTAGGAAAACTTACAAATCCAAGGATAGAGATGGCCAAAGATGGCTGCTCATCTGTGAAGTAGATCTTCCATCCGGGACTGCAGAATAGCCGGTGAGGTGAGAGTCTGCTGTAGATCTCCGGTGAAGACCTAAGCTTGAAGATCGGCGACTGAAGAGCAGTGATGGGCAGACAGGCACAAGTCAAGACTGGAGCCAGTCTGGGCTGACAATCTTCGTAGTGTAGCAAGTCGGCGTCCATAGACAGTTGCAAAGGAGAGAGCTTTCCCAGAGGAAGAAGCTGTAGCAATTGTCCCTCATCCTCCCTTTTATACCTTTGGAGTTCCACTTGGCCCTCTCACATCTGGGTGGGTGTTCTTCTCTCACTGGCCAGCCCACAAATGACTCATACTCTAATCCAGACCAGTTCTTGATCCCCAGTGTAGCGTGCTTGACAAATCCTAATCCTAACAGAGGTGTGGCTCCTAATTCTGTCAAGTTGACATAAGCCCGTCAACAGACACAGTCACAATCAACTTAGGGACTGACAGCAACAGTGGAAGTATATGCAGAGGCACAGTTGGAAGCAACTCCTCTTGACACTGCAAACAAGAAGTCAAGTCTTATCAAGTCCAGTCCAGTCCCAGAGGTAGGTAGCAGCATATGTATATTTGCAGGTCCCATCCCAGTGATTTGCCCCATCTCAGTCCAGCCCCAATGTTCCACCCCTTCCAGGTATGGTTCTAATTGACCATATGACTGTAATCTAATTCACATGCCTGAAATCCAGTCAACACAACTGCAGTCTACCCCTCCAAAGCAGGCCCCAATCTCCCAATAACACATGGTTCCATAGACAGTCCATAACATTCAGATACATGAGACTTTTGGGTAATGTCCCAGATCCAAACCACAAGATCTGCTTGTTTCTGTGCTCCAGTAGCATGCAGTGCCTTTTACCCCCAATCTATGTGCTGCTTTGTGGGTGAAGTGTGTCTTTTACAAACAACATATGACGTGGTTTTGTTCTTTGATCCACTCTGCCAGTCTGTGTCTTTTGATTGACTAGCATTGAGAGTAATTATTGTAAGGTTTTTACTGAATTCTATCATTGTGCTGTTCTCTAGTATTGGTTCTTTGCTTTTTCTTTTTGTTATACTTTATATATGTTTCCTTTCCTCTATATTCTTTAATGCTGCTCATCTCTCTTTCTCTCTCTGAGATTCCTTCAAGTATTTCCGCAATGTTGGGCTAGTAGTTGCAAATTTCTTTAGGATTTCTTTTTTTACTTCTTCAGTGTTCAGGGATAATTTCAGTGGGTACAGCAACATGGATTGAAACTAGATTACTTGCAGTTTTTTAAAGCTTGAAAATTTTTGCACCATGCTCTCCAGGCCTTTTAAGTTTGCATTGAGAAATCTATGGTAATTTGAATGAGTTTGTCTTGGTAAAATAATGCCCGTTTTTTTCTTATTGCTTTTAATATTCTTTGTGTTGAATTTCTGAGGTTTTTAATCTGATATGTCATGGCAAGTTTCTCTTCTGGTTGAGATTATTTGGTGTTCTATATAAAGCTTCTTGTACCTGAATACTAATTTCTTCTAGATTTGGGAAATTTTCTTCTATGATCTCAGTGAATAAATTCTTTAGACCTTTGGTGCTATCTTCCACTCTTTCTCTCACACCTATGATTCTAAAGTTGGTTCTCTTTGAGTCATCTATCAGCTGGTGTATCCAGCTACTTTGCTCATTTCTAATTTTGAAGTGTTGCCTGATTATAGCTTTTGTTTCCTCAGCCTTGCCTTGAAGGTCTGAAAGTCTGTCCTCACAGTGTTTGAGCCTACTTCCCCTGCTTTCAAAGGATTTTTCATATCCTGAATTTCATCTAGATTTCTTTTCAGATTTTTCACTTCTATATCAAAATGTTCCTTAATATCTTGCATTTCCTTATTTATCTCAGCCAAGTTTTTATTTATGGCTTCTATATGCCCAATAAGCTTTGTATTTGTTAGGATCACTCTTTGTTTAGTAAGGATCTCTTTAAGCCTGATTGTTGTTTGCATTCTTAAAGAATATGTTGTTTTACCTCGTTGTTGACAGAAACCGTCTTGTCTATTTTTGATTTCCTTCCCTGTGAGTTCTATCATTTCAAGACCCCTGACATTAGCTTCTGGGGTCTTAGGTGGTTCTGTATGTGTCCTTTTGCCTTTCCCACAATTCCATTGCTGAAGTACTTCACCTTAATGGCCTACCTGAGAGGTTTCTTTGAATGTGTATAAGGGTATGGAAGAGGGAGCCAAAAGTCCTTTGAGTTCTGTGCCAGAATTACAGTCTGATGGTCTCTGAAGTGTTTTGATTGTACTCAGCCCCCTTAGCAAAGCTCTTTTGCCTGTCCTGGCTTCATTCCCTTGAGGGCGGGCCTTTCCACCCTGTAAGGTGCCTCCCATTGCAACTCCAGCCGTTCAGGAGGGGGGCAGACTTTCTCTCCTCTCTGTTACTGTCTCTTGTGCCAGTTTCTTCATAGGCTCTGTTTAACAGTGTCCCCCCAAAACACTTGATTTGGCTTGTGTGTGACTTCTTTTACCCTAAACAGTTCAGACTAGGACTCTTTTTAAGATTTCTCCTGCCTACGTCACTGCCTATTATGGCTGCCTGGCACTGTTTCTCCCAAGCTGGTCTAGACTCCTGGAGGCCTTTTCCAGAGGACTCTGGCAGTACATTTATAGTTTGCACTACCTGCACGGTCATTTCTGGAGGGTTGGAGCTATCCGCTCCTGTCAGTTCTCACATCTCCCAGATTTGTTCTTAGCTCCGTCCTGGCTTACCTCCATCTGTGGATAACAGCAGCTCAAATCCCTTCACAGTCTGCCTGGTTCAGCTTCCTGGGCTATTGTTTTCTTCAGCTTCTGATGCTTGTGTGGGATTTCTAACCTTCCTGTGTCCTCCCATCAGTTCCTGGTGTGCTCCTCTCTCTCCTAGCTAAGTTGAACAGGCAATTTTTAACTGTGATTTCAACTTTTTGAATCAGTCTACAAGGAGACATTGAGCTGTTTTATAACTTGTCTGCCATTTTGTCCAGAAGTGCCTTTTGTGTTTAATAATTATTTTCTAATGTTCTTTTGCTCTCCTCCATGGTACTGGGGATTGAATCCAGGGCTTTGCATATTGCTAAGCAAGAAATGACCTTAAGTTTGAGATCCTGTTGTCTCAGCCTACTAAGTAGCTGAGATTATGAGTATGTGCCACCATGCCTGTTTTTAATGTTCTGTTTTCACTCCCCTTTCTGTGTATGCTTATTTTCTTAGTGATTGTCTTGAGGATTGACATTAATGTATTAGTTTATATCATTCTAATTCACATTAATATCATCTTGCTTCCAGTAATACAAACAGCTTTGCTCCTGCATAGCTCTATTACTCTTCTCCTTTGTGCTATTACTGTCCCAGATTATATATTGTGTCCATGAACATAGAGTTAATTATTGTTACATGAAATTGTCTAATAAAACAGATAGGAGTAAAGGATAGAGATAAAAATATAATCATCTTTTAAATTCAACTTTAAGATCTTTATTTAGTTTTTTTTCCTGGGTTGGAGATTGAACCTGTAACTCTGCCACTAAACTACATCTTCAGATCTCTTTTTAGCATTTCTTACAGAACAAGTCCAGTAGTAATAAACTTGCATTTATCTAGAAATGTCTTGATTTCTCTTTTTTGGAAGGATATTTCTGTCAGAATTCTTGATAGGATTTTTCTTTCAACACTTTTGAGTATATTGTCCTGCTGCCTTTTAGCCTCCCTGGTTTCTTGTGATATGTAAGCTGTGCTTTGTGTGTCATAAATTACTTCTATCGTGTTGCTTTCAAGATTATCTCATTTTGATTGATTTTGGTTGTGATTAGAATTTGTCCAACTGGGAATTTTTCAGGCTCTTAAATGTGTGGTTAAATTTTTTCATTAAATTTGTAAATTTTCAATTATTACATCTTTTATTATTTTTGCAGTGCTAGTAATCAAATCCAGGGATTCACACATGCTAGGCCAATACTACCACTGGGCAATATGCCTAGCCCACAGCCATTATTTCTTCCAGTAGCATTTCTGCTCCATTTTCTCTGAATTTCTGGGACTCTGATATTTTGATACATTTGATGATATCTGTCAAATCGCTCTGACTTTGTTCATTGTCATTCCCTCCTTCTCTCCCACTTTCTTTTTTTCTCTTTCTTTAAAAATCTCATACACTGTCTCTTCTACCATAGTCTATTCACTACAAATGAGTCTGCACATTCAGATTCAGTTGTGGGCCAAATTGTTTTCAATAGGAAGATTTTCAGAGAATGTGAAGCTATATTTTAAAACTACTACACACAGGTAAGGAGAAAAATATATACATGACTCCAAGTATACATGACTCCAAATTATGTGTTAACATTTTTACTAGATTTACTTTGGATCAAGTTGTAAAACACTTTTTTGCATATTGCTTATCTAGAAATTCTTCTTCCGAGTATCCAGAAATTCTTTTCCACAATAACAGTAACCAATCAAAATTTTAAATCTTGATCACCACTACAACTACACCTTTTTTCTGCAGCATTAGCTTTTTTCTTTAAAAATAAGATAATACAGTGCACTCCCATATACACACCAATGAAAAAGAGCAATTATCAAGATTTTTCCTACTCCTTCATATGTCACTTTACCATTTTTCTTTGCTAAGGCAAATCCCAAATATTTCATCATTTTCTCCTATATGTTTTAGTATACATTTCTAAAAAAAAAATGTGGGCTATTTTTCATGTAACGCAATCCTACTGTATATAAAAAAATGGTCATCCAATATTTCCTTAATGTTATCTAATTCCAAACTCTCAATCAGATTTCCCAAAGCTGTTTTTACAATGGATTTGCTGTTATCTGGAGCACATGACACATTTCTTCATGGGCTGTATGTTGCAGCTTAGTCACTTTATTTTCTAGGTCTGACATACTATCCTAAAGTTGTTCAAAGTGGTTGCTTATTATTTCCTGCGTGTTTTTCATTTCCTGAATATCTGCATTCAATTTTTCTATATCTCTGTTGTGTACTTTATAATTTCTTCTTTTTTCTTCATTATCTTTTGGTATATTTCTTCTCTGGTCTCCTCTAGTTGCTTTTGAAGGCTTGCTTTTCGCTTATCTATGTATTGGTGTAGCTCTTCTGCTGTCTGTTTTATTCCCTGCTTTAATTTCTGATTTAATTCACTGAATTTCTGGGCCCAGAAGTTGCCATCATTTTTGCCATATTCATCTTTATTTACCCTGACTTCATCTCCTGGGGTTTCAGGTCTTTTTGTAGATTTGTAACTGTGCTTCCCCATTTCTTCTTTGGTCTCCTCTAATTTCTTCTGAAGGCTTGCTTTGTGCTTAGCTAAGTGTTCTTGTAGCTCTTGCGCTGCCTGTTCTATTTCCTGCTTTGCTTCCTGGTTTAATTCCTGCTTTAATTCCAGCTTTAATTCACTGACTATCTGGGCCCATAAGTCACTATCCTTCTTGCCCATCTCTTCTTTGGGTTCTGGAATTTGAGCACCCCTTGCATCCTCCCCTGGGGAGTCTGATCTTTTTGTATAAGATTTGTTACCACATTTCCCCATGGTTCTGCTACCTCTGACTGTCTCTGGTGTGCAGGAAAGAGAATGGCTCCTGCTGACGTCACTGCCTGCGATGGCTGTTGAGCCCCATTTCTGATCTGGGATCCTAGGGCCTTTTCTAGAGGGTGTGCACGCTGCGTTTGTAGTACACACACCCGCGTTTTGGTGCTTCTGAGGCTGGAGCCGCCCGCTGCCAATAATTCCCACTTATCCGGATCCACGCTTACCTTGGGCTGAGGTTCTGACCTCCCGACCTTGTCTGTAGTCTGTGGGTGCCAGCAGCTCGGGGCTGCACCAAGTGGGCTGCTTCTTTCCTCTTCCGATGTGACTTCAGGATTTCTGACCCACCCACAGCCTCTTCTCCTGTTGTTGTGTGCTCCGTCCACTCCCAGCTCCATTCACTCAGATGTTCAGGTCACCACGAGCTTTCCTCCGGGAGCCATTTGCAGCTGGCTGTGGCGGCTTTCTGGACCGCGGGGATTTTTTTTTTCCCTATAGTTTCGATGATCCTTCAGAGTTTCTGGCCTCCCGCTGGTTGCCTTTCAGTTTTGGGGGATGCTCCTCTCTTTCCTAGCTACACCAAACATGCTTTTTCTAACTATCTTCTTGACTTTTTGAGTTGATGAGGAGACATTGTGCAGTGCTGTTACTTAGTCACCATCTTGACCAGAAACCTATCTTGTTAACTTTTTGCTTGTTTTCTTATGATGTCATTTAACAACTTCTGTTCCCATGTTTCCTAAATACTGGAAGTCATATGAGTGGATTGTTTGATTTTAGGCCTTGAACACTTTCTCAGATGAGGCTGTAAATTTGCTGTTGCATCACATCAAGAGGCACGTGATGTTGTGATCTCTCAATATTGGTGACAATAAGTATTTAGTTAAGTATAGTAAGGTAAGGTGATCTTTTGATCTTAGCATTATAAAGTTATGTTTTGTGCTTAAGACTAGCAAGTAGTTTGTGAAATAATACTTTGGTTCTATGTGACTATCCAATTCTCTGTAGTTGTTACGTGAAGGGTTGCGAACTTATGATTTTCTAATTCTGTCATTCCTTCTACATTTATTAGCTGCCATTCTGTAAAACAGAACTAGCCATCATCTGGGGCTATTTGGTTATCCTGAAATATACTTTCTGTTTCAATGATCGGATAAGTAACTGTTTCCTTGATTCAGTATTGTTAAGAAACTATAGAAGAATTATACACGAAGATGGTCTTCAACAACTCTTAGCCTGGTTGATAGAGAAAGCAACACATATCAACATTAATGAGACAAATGGTTTGTACTGATCATAACTTCAGAGGCAGGAAAGATGAATGAGACCAAGAGAAATCCTTGAGGTATTGCAAAGGAGATTGCTTTCAGCATGGCTTTAAAGGATGGACAGGTTTCACATAGGCATACAAAATGGAAGAATGTACTCTAGACAGTATGGATGATGAGGATGATGGTACATGGAGAGAGGAAGAAAAGGAAGCCATCTATCTGGAGAAGCTGAGAATATGAGTGTCTCAGTGTATATTCTGCTGATACGATACCACAGTCTAAGTACATTCTAAACAATAAACACTTAAATTTGGCTCATAGTTCTAAAGGGTGGAAGTTCTAAAGCATGATGCCAGCTTCTCTTTATGGCTTTTCTGTTGCGTCATTGCATAGGAGAAAGGAGAGGTGGGGAGAGAGAGATCGGAGGGGGAGATACAGAGACACGTAGACAGAGACAGACCTGGCAAGAGAGAGAGAGAGAGCTCCTTAGACAGACATACTGAAATTCCTCTTGTATAACTAACCCACTCCCACAGAAACAGTTTTAATTCTTTTGGGAGGGTGACACCTTCATGATCTAATTATTTCTTAAAGATTCTTCCTCCTGGCACCATTTTGTAGAAATTAAAATTTCCACATGAGTTTTGGAGGGAACATTCGTAATAGTGGACCACCTGACACTTAATTGTTATTCCTTTTAAATCTCTCAATCTAGAACAGTCCCTCTTGAGAGACTAGGCTCTTTATCCTGTAGAATTTTTGCTTGTTTTCTTGTGATGTCATTTAACAACTTCTGTGCCCATTTTTCCTAAATACTGGAAGTCATATGAATGGATTGTTTGGTTTTAGGCATTTAACAGCTTAGAAGAAGCTATTAGAAAGGCTGAGGCAGGAGGATTGCCATGATATAGAAATATACTCTAGAGTGAGTATATTTCTTCCTGAAGGCTGTGAGTACAAGACCAGCCTGGGCTACAGAACAAGAGCCTGTCTCAAAAAAAAAAAAAATGGGTGTAGAAATAAGTCTAGGAAGATAGGTAGGCCAGAATCAAAATCATGGACAACCTTAAATACTTGGCCAGGGATTTTAATTTTGATCTATTAATCAGTGTATGCTTTGCATATATATATATTAGCTTCCTATCTCATGGGAAGCAAAATTTAGCTTTTTGAAAAACTGGAAGTAGAAAGACCAATGGAAGGAAGTACCTTTGGGTAAAGAATGTAGTTGGTGTTCACATAAGTGTCTTTAAGAGTGACATCTCAGTCTGTTTCTCTTGCAGCCCGTGTGACCCCAACTCTACCCAAGCAGGACCGTCCTGTGCGTGAGGGGACCCGGGTGGCCTCCATTGAAACAGGCTTGGCTGCAGCAGCTGCAAAGCTAGCCCAGCAGGTAAGTGCACACTCCTAGGCAGTGACCCTCCTTCTGGTCCCAGTTTAGCTGGGAGTCTTGAAACCCAGACCTTAAGCTGATAGGATCCCATTCATTATAGCAGTTTGGAGTGGGTAACCTTAGATCCTTATCTCTCACAGTATCCCATCCCCTTCATATCCTTCACATCCTAACACTGCCAGGCTACCACCGTGATTTTCATAATTGGCATTATTTAGGATGAAAGAAAATATATGGGCCAGGAAAATAAAAGCCCTTCCTGATACCACTTGCCTTTCTGGCTGTATAAAAATCCCTCAGATGGGAAGAACCAGATCTATTTCTTATTATCAGATGAAGGCCCAAGGAAGTAACTCAGCTAAGTACACTTAAGTTCTCAGCCACACTTTATTGAAATTCGTTCTATTTTTCTAATAGAAGAGGCTTTTCTTTTCCTGTCTACAAAATACTACTACCTTGTATTTCACACTCTGCTTCTCAAGAAAATATTACCCATGATTTTGTGCTAAAGGGTTATCTTCAGTAAAATCAAATTAACTTCTTAACATTAAGTTTACAAAGTTTTTTTGAACATGTATAATGTGCTCAGAAACACTAGAAGCATTTGATGAGGTGAATATTCTGGCTTTTCCTAATATATCCCATACTATACTATATCTTACGCATACTATATCTTACAGCATAGAGCATTATAGATCAGCTACTTTATGATAAGTATTTTCATGTACAATGTCTAGTAATATCCCAATAGCTTTGTTTACTGGGTGATATTTTCATCATTTTGCAAGTGAAATGAGGCTCACTTTAAATGTGTAGTTCAGGATAAGACAGCTAGTAAAAGGAGGAGACAAGATTCAGACTCACATTCTCTTCAAATTTCATGTTAACTTGATATTTAAGTAAAATTAAATAATGAAATATTTATGTATCTTTAGTAGTTTCATTCTGTTTAATTGAAATTTAATAGAATGATGTTTTTATATGGTATTATATGGAGCTGTAGAGTTTCTTAAAATATGTTAGAAGCTATTGAGAGCCAACAGCGAACAGGCAGGCCAGGAGGCACTTTGACATGTTCTCTCCTTTATCCCAGTGGCATGTAAGATATAATGTGAAAAAAACAGGGATTCTATTACTTTAAATAAATTCAGTTGCCTTAATTAGATAAGCTAATTAAAGTTGTGAAAACTACTCTTGGTGCCTTCTAAGGAACATCTATTAGGGTTGATCAAGAATACCCCAAAGAAGAGATTTTGAAATTGGGAAGGCTAAGCTTTTGGTGTGGAACTGAGGCATTCTACAAGAAGGGAAATGTTTGGTTCAGCACACAAGTTTCTCTTGATTTTCTACTCACCTCTGCTTGCTAACTTCCTGTCAGCTCCTTGTGTATACACTTTTTGCCTGCCAAACTGTATTACATTACTCCTGGTTCTCTCCATGTATTATGCTGTGTCTTTGCAAAAGCTGTTCGTTTTGCTCATTGCATTTGGAAAGTGTGCCCTTTCCCACACCTTTCCTCACACTCCTTCATATCACTAATCACTATTTTATTCAGTAGCTTTCTTTTGTGCTTCCATAGAATTTTTTCATGGTACTTATCAGTCATAAGTGTATTTTTTGTGTCCTTTATTAAGCTGTAAATGCCCAAAGAGTGGGAGTATATTTAATTTAACTTAGTGTCGATACTGTGGTAAATAATGAATCTCTTTAGTGTTGGGTAGGACAAATGAATGACTGAATGAGCTAAGTGAGATTGTTTTGGATTGGAGGCTTCATTTGGGAGATGGGATAAAATAAGTAATGTTTAAAACAATGGATTCTGGAATCAGTCTGCCTGGCTTTGAATCCTGGCTATGTCACTAAAACAACTTAGGTAATTTTTCTTTGCCTCAATTTTCTCATAGAATTTGCTTTAGTATTAAATTATACACACAAAAACACAAATACACACTCATACACATGCTATTAGGACAGCACAAGATACAGAATAAATACTCTAAACTTGTTAACTTTCCCTCATTCTCATTATGCATTGACTAGGTGTAAATGGCTAGATAACTGATGATCATGAATGTTAGGTCAGGGAGTTTGAACTTGGACAGGGACTTGCTAACAGAATGTTAAACAAGGAAATAGGCTCAGTGAAAGTGGTCCTGTCATAATATAGTCTAGATTTCATCAATGAGAATATCTGGATAGATTGTGAAAGCAATTGGCAGTGAATGTAAAAAAAATGCAGGCTAAGTAATAAAATATATGAAGAGATAATTTTTGGAGTCAGATGAGGGGAAAGGGGACAGAAATGCCATTCCTGGTATGGGTAGCTGAGAAAAAAGATTCTAAAGCCAAATGAATCTGAGCTTTTATGGTCTTATAACCTTGGGGAAAGAATCATTGTCACTGGTTTTCATCTTTAAAATTGGGTTATAATTCTTATTTTTCAAGTTCTTATTAAGTATAAAATAAGTAATTATGTAACAGTGTCTGACATGTTACTAATGTTATCATTCTTGTCCCCCAAGAAATCACTATGGTAACCACATCCTTTCAGATCCTCTGAAGGCAGGACTAACCTCATGTTGCCTAGAGAAGGCAAAAAAAATGTGATCACTTTGTTGATCTCTGTAAATGTGCAGCATTTCAAAAGGTGGTGTCCACATGCTTCCAATACCGCCTTTCTAGGTTCTAAGGGCTCCAGATGCCCACTATACAGGTACATACTATGCAATGTGTAGTAGATCCATAGAGCAATGGATAGGTGAAATTCAAGACATTAGAAGTGTCATACCTCTTACTCATCCCTTTCACCCATAGAGATTTTTAAACTCATTGATGTAGAATATGGTCCTCTGTTAGAAGAAAAAGACCACTAAGAAGAAAAGCCATTTTGTAGGAAATACAGAATAATAATTTACCATTTTGGGGTTTCTACACATGCTGTGTATTTTTACAGCATTATTTTATTTAATCTTTCTAACAACCATGAAGAACAGATGCTATTTTACCCAGCTGAAATTCACAAAGGCTAGTAACTTTAACCAAAGTCATCCAATTTGGGGAGGACAAGCTGGAATTTCAAACCAGGTTTCTCTTTTTCAAAGCCAGTAATTTTTTACTCTCAGATTTTGTATTTTAGAAGTTTGCAGGATGCATGTTCACCTTTTTAGGATACACATACTTTGCAGCTGTGAGGATTTAAGTTCAAACTGCACCTCATTTATCTTGCCTGTAAAATAAGGGATTCTTGTTCTTAGGACTGTGAGGAGGACTAAATAAGAGAAAACATAAAATGCTTCAGTTGCAAGTGTAAATTTAGTTATTAGATGTATCCATGGCTCGTCTCATTGATGGCAGTGCTGTGACCAAAACAAGTCTCCACACTCACATATCTCTTGTAATTGTACTGGGTAAGTGGAAATGATGAATTAAGGTACAAAAGAGGTCCCCTCTGATACTGGAATGTTATGTGTATGTCCCAGCTAGACTTGTCAGCAGTGAGGAATGAGTGTCAGATCGTAGAACTATACTGAACATTGTTCCTTTTTTGGAAAATTATCTTCTCTACTCATTCTCCCCTTGTACACGGCTTCTGTTTCAGGAGTTGCAGAAGGCCCAAAAGAAAAAATACATGAAGAAGAAGCCTTTGCTGAAGGAAGTAGAACAGCTTCGCCCTCAAGACTCTAATTTCAGCATCACAGTACCAGCCCCAGGACTGGCTGCTGCACCCCACCCTCCTACCTCCTCCTCACCCCTGCCGCCTCCTGAGCCTAAACAAGAAGCCCTGTCAGGGAGCCTTGCTGACCATGAGTATACTGCTCGTCCCAATGCCTTTGGCATGGCCCAAGCAAACCGAAGCACCACTCCCATGGCTCCTGGTGTCTTCTTGACCCAACGGCGCCCTTCAGTTGGCTCTCAGAGCAACCAGGCAGGACAAGGTACTACAGCCATATGGTGGTAGAAATGAGGTTCACCTTCTCCAAACACAAAGTGCTGTTGTAATTTAGAACACCAGAGAGGGACACTGAAGGCCATCCTAAAGTACTTGGACTTGATCTCCTGTTTCATGGTGAATCATTGATTTTTAAGTAGGCAAGACTTAGATTTTTAAAAATCCTTCTGGTAATCAAAGTGGAGGATGTACTGGTTGGTGGTGGGAAGTCTAGGAACGAGGCACATGCATAGATACAGACAGAAATGAAGTGCAGCTCAGGGCTGGAAGAATAGCACAGTGGTTAGAGTGCTTACTAGCAAGAGCAATGACTTGGGTTCGATTCCCCAGTACCACATAAGCGAGATGTGCACACTTGTAATCCTAACACTTGGGAGGCTGAGACAGGAGAAATGTGGTCAGCCCCTCCTGGGCTGCATAGTAAGTTCAGAACAAGCCTGGGCTACAGAGCAAGACTTTGCCTAAAAAAAAGAAAGAAAAAAAAATGATGTAAGGCTGATGCTGTGGCACCGGTAATGGAGGGGGCGGGGGTAAACGGATCAAATATGGGCACCGTCAGATAAGGCATGAGAGGTGATTTGGGGAGAAAGAAAGAATGGCAAGGGATAGTTAGGGAACTCAGGCCCTTCTTTCTACTACTTTGGCCTTCAAAGCCTAGTCATAGCTCAGAGGCTCTGACATTGATGTAGTATTAGGGGTCAGTGAGGATGTGAGTTTCTAATGAAAGAAGGCTCTAAGGTGGCAGTATCAACAGTGTGTTATAATCAGTAATCAGGTACCTGTTCATCCCTCATAAGCACAATAAAGTAAGGGATGTGGACACATATACATCTTCCTGCAGAAGTTGTGAAAGGACAATAATTGGAACCAATGAAATCAGTGGGGGAAAAGATACAGTATAACCAGGGAGTCTATAGCTGCTGTATGAGGCAGGCAGAAGAGCCAGGCAGGGCCTGTGGGGTTTTGGATGAAAGTAGTTAAGTAGGGTTTCCTTCCTAATATGGTCAAAAGATGAAGAAACAGGAGGTGAGGTGGCCTGAGGATAGTTGGTGCTAGTTACTGCCAAATCCCTTGCCATGCGCTTTGCTTACTTTTCCTTTTCCTCATAGGAAAGCGTCCCAAAAAGGGCCTCGCCACAGCAAAGCAGAGACTCGGCCGTATCCTGAAAATCCACAGAAATGGCAAACTGCTTCTGTGAGCCAAGCTCCCTTGTGTCCCAGCCCTTACCCTTCACCCCCATTGCCTTCTCCGTTGTCAATTCTTGGGGCACTCCTGGATCCTGTCTGCCCCAGACAAGGTGCTGAGGCTCATTCTCCTGCTTTCTTGGGACTGACCAAAGGCACGGACACTTGTACAAGACCCTCCACCAACTCCCTTTCTCATTCCCACTCCACTATGAGCATTCTGCTATCTTTCCCTATACCCCTGAGTAGCAGATGAATGGGAAATGTTTTCAACTGATTACAGCCGCCTTTTCTGCTTCTATAATCCATTTCCCTTTCAGCTGCTTTATTTGTCCTTTACTCTTGCCACCTGTGCACCCCTAAAGCTAGGAAGCAGGATGAGGAGAGGGAAGAGAGCCTGGGCTCCTCATTATTTTCTTGTCCATGAAATGAGAGGCTCGGTGCTCAATACTTTCTGCAACTCCAGCCCTGTAAGCCTGCTCCCTCCACCAGTTCATTCTCTTCTTACTCTCAATCCAGTAGATAGGCCCCACCTCCAGACTCATTCTTAAGAGAAGACTACTATCTCTGCCTCCTCTTGCCAAATACTTCATGTGGAAAAAAAGAGGAGGGCCTAGAGTTTCCTTACATCCCCCTCGTAGTCTGTTTTTGGAGGTGGCTTTAACAACCTGACTTCACTTATCCTCAGAAGGAAAGGAGATTCCTATCACTTTCAAGGTGAAGAGAGAAGCTCAAGACTTTGACCATACCTTTGTAACCCATTGGTGGAAGCTACTTTTGGCTGGCTACTGATGAAGCCCCTTGTCCCAGGGTGAGCTCCAGGGATTTGCTTGGATTTTTGATTTCCTGAAGAGCATTAATCATATGGCTTTGAGAGCGCTTCAACAGATGAAAACCATCTCCCAGAAACCTGAAAGCATCTGTCACTGAAGCAGCCTGACCCTGCAGCATGCTCCCTTCATCTATACTTGGGTACAGACTGAACCTTCTGGAGAGGGTGTGGTGAGTCAGCATACCCCTTGATCTTTCTGTCAAGATCCTTCATGCTTCTTTCCCCACCTGAGCTGTGGGTCTGAAGAAGACCTCAGGACTCACATCTCTACTCCTGGGCCTTAGTACTTGCAGACCCAAGTGCAACATTCAAGTAAAGTATAGTTGAGCCACTGATGAACCCAACTCTAGGAGAAGAGACACCCATCCATGAAGGAACAGACTATCTGACCCTCCCTTCCCCACTGTTTCCTTTATGCATTTCTCTATTGTCCAAACAGTGCCCCCACCTCCCTCTTGTCTTGCCTTACTGGCAGTCTGGGCTGGGTGGAGAATGTACCCTTCCCCACATCATTTTGGCACTACCCAAGTGGGTGAAGTATACCCTTGTCCTCTGCCCTCTACTCCAACCTTGGCCCCACTTGCCTAGCACTTCTGGGGATTTACACAGCTATCGTGCAGGACACAGGGAATTTGTGAGGCTTCATTTATCATCTTTTAGTCTGTCATTTGTCTTCTTTTTCCATAACTCCGCTTTTACTGACTTTCCTTGGAATCAGGGGTCCCTTAGCCCATTTGCTTTTACTTACCGTAGGGACCTCAGGGGCCAAGCAGTCCTCGAACTAGTCACACCAAAGGCAAAAAGCCTGGCTACCTCCCCCCCCCCCCCACCCACCCAGCATGTGAGATCCCTACTCTGCTTCCCTTCATTTCTACCCAGCTTCGTTTATCTTGGGAATTTCAAGGCAGCAGGGGATAGTGAACTGAGGGCAAGCAAAGCCTCTGTCCCTGTGTAGGCAACTGCCTACCTAGACACTGACTGCTATTACCAAGACCAGGTCCCCTGCCTTTTTTGCCCATTAACATCCCCTCTTGATCTTTCAAAGGCAGCTACTTGCTAGCAAATACCCCTGATTCTGAGCCTCTTTGTCCTCTGTATTTCTTTATTAGAAGTTTCTGTGGAGCCGAAACCTAGTCTCCATTTGACTGGGTTGGCTTAGTTTAGTTGGGTTCTTGGAGCCTCCTGTTTGTTGGTTTGTATTATTTCCAATGAAAAGCAAGTTTACCCTCAGAGTTATGCTTTTCCAAAGAGGCTAGTGTGTTTTTTATTTTGTTTTATTTTAATGTTTCATGTTCTAAGTGAAGTGAGTTGGGGAGGGCTTGGAAATGGTAGTAACCAAGGTTTAGAACATGGTGAGATAGTTACCTCTGATTGCTAATCCCTAGCAGATAGCTGGGGGTAGGATAGGGGACAGTGAGAAAGGATTTCTATTCATCTTTAATATATTTTTACAAAAAAACAAACAATTTAAAAACAAACCCACTGCTTCTGTACATGTCTAAATATATTTTTAGAAGTGGGTAGGATTGTGATTTTCTGATGCAGGGCCTTTTTATAAATAGGTTAGAGTAGCATCATCTGGACTTCTGTGTTTCCCCCATTTTTTTCTTATGTTGTGTTACTAATGTAATTTATATTTTTTTTAGATCCTCCCTTTCCTATAGAGATAAAAGTGATTTATCTTGGAAACTGTGTTTCTTGGCATTATTTGTGTGTGTGTGTGTGTGTGTGTGTGTGTGTGTGTGTGTGTGTGTGTGTGTGTGTGTTTACACCTGAAGCGGGAAAAGAGTAGATCCCTGCTCACACATTCAAACACCTGAGGGCATAGTTCACACACCTAAAGCAGATAAGCAGAAGTATAGTGAACAGAAAAGAAAAGATGCAGCAATTCAAGGAGGCCTTACAAATTCAGTGGGAAGGCTTTCTGTAGCTTCCATATCCTCTTTCTGTGAGGTGGGATTCTCTTTTCTTTTTTGTCTGACATCTCCAGTAACTTGTGACACTGTGCTTAGGACTAGTACAAAGAATGTAATCTAATTCTCATAGCTAATGCGTCAGACTTATATCCTAATACAAGACAATGCTCTTAATATCTTAGTGCTTTATGTATATTGCTTCATTCTATTATGAGGAATAGATTACTGTATCACACAGTAAGTTCTGGAATGAACTTGGTTCTAGAATTTGGGGGGGGGGGGTGTTGAGTTGGCTTGGGTTGGTTTTGTTTTGCTTTGCTTTGTTTTGTTTGGAGACAGAGTCTCACTCTGTAGTCCAGGTTGGTCCTGAGTTCACTGTGTAGTCCATCCAGCCTGGCCTCGAACTCACAGCAGCCTGCCTGCTCCAGCTTTTGGAGAGCTGGGATTACAGGTCTGTACCATATACCCAGCTAGAATTTGTATTCTTACTATTCAGTTATGTCCCCTCTCCCTGATAACTATGACCATTTATTAAGTAGTTTGGGGGTGGTGGGCACTGGGGTAGTGATTTAGTTAGTGTATCTCATTTAATCCCTATTGACAACCCTATGAGGTAATTTGCCTTATTTTTTATTTAAGGAGAATGGAGCTTGCCAGTGGTTTTCCACTGGAGGGTCTCTCTGGTTATGAAATTAATCTTCTTTCCTTTTTACTCTGTTAGAAAATTTTTTGAGGCTCAGTCACCCAACAGATATTTATTGAACACCTCCTATGTACCAGGCACACCATTCAGAATTGTGTCCAAAGGACAGAATCAGAGTTGGGAAGTTTAAGTTCAAATTCACCACCACCCTCTTTGTGACTCAGGGCAGGCCACTTATTGCCTGTGACTCATCTGTAATAGAGTTTGAACGCCACCAAGATTTATCCCTAATGGAGATCCTGCTTCTGTGCACCTGGGGTGAGGCTCTCAGGGTTTGATACCTACTGGCTGAACAACCTCTTTAGGATGAGGTGTCCTGTCTGAGTCTCAGTATTAGGCAAAGTTTAGATAAAGTTCATTTCTGCTGAACAGAGAATTGTATTTCCTGTTACGATAGAGAAAGCTACGCATAAGCTAAAGCAAGAGGATTGCAATCTCCAGGCCAGCCTAGGTATCTTGATGAGACCCTGTCTCAAAAGTAAGCCTGTGGATATAGCTCAGTGGTAGAGTGTTTGCCTAGCTTGTGTGATACCCTAGGTTCAGTCCATAGCCCCTTAAAAATAAAAGAAAAAGAAAAAACAGAAAGGGCTTCTAAGTCTTCTTAAGAATGGTGAGTTGGGTTCTTTTTGTCAACTGTTACCCTTCTCTGTGAAGGCAGTGTCAGAAGATAAACTAGAAGCTCAATCACCTTACTTCTTAGTCTGGGCAAGAAGTGCTAGGATATTAGAGGTACCTGTCTAAAATTGGGAGGGGAACAAGGCCCCTGAGTTTTATCTCACCCTTATGGAAGAAGCACAGGACTTGTTGCTAAGAACTATTTCTTCCCTGACTAACAGAGTAATTTAGACGAGTATGTGTTGCTATAATAAAGTATCTGAGATTGAGTAATTTATGAAGAAAAGCTGGGTGGCACGTGCCTATAATCCCAGAACTCTGGATGCCTGAGGCAAAAGGATTACAAGTGACTTGGGTGACTTAGTGAGACCTTGTCTCAAAGATAAAAATAGATAAACAAAATGTCTGAGGGTATAGTTCAATGTTAAGGGCTGGAAAATTTAAGATCAGGTGTCCATCTGACCAAGGGTCACATGCTTCTTCATCTCATGGAGAGAACTGGCCAGTATAAGAGGAGCACATGAATGAGCATGAGAGTTGGAGCCAGGCTTACTTGATAACCTGTTCATGAGAGAATTGAGTCTCAAGAGAACTCACAAAATCTTTTGACAGATATTCGTTCATTCGTTCATCAAGGCAATCTCCCAGAGACCCTACCTTCTAAGACTGCTACATTGGCAACCAAATTTAAACATGTATTTTTGTCAAGTACAAACTGCATCCAAACTATATATAGCAGCAGGATTGCTTGTCTGAGTCATAGTTTCTACGTTTATTTTTCCCCACTATTTTTATTAATATACAAATGTAATACATAGTATTTACAGTGAATTTGGGTGTTTCGTACATCTATGTATCACTTCGACTTTACAATTCCTTCCCATTTACTACCCTCCCACGCCCTCCCTATCCCTTCCCCTGTCTCCGGCTATCACTTCATATGGTTCCAAAGAATGTCTGTGTTCTGGGTTTTCCAAGTCCGAGAAACCATACAGTGTTTAACATATTAATTTTCCGCACCTAAGTCATTTCACTTAAGTCACCACTCTACCTCAGCTTCCTATTCCTCTAATGGGTTCGCAGTAGTTAAATCTTGATACCTCTTCTCTGAATCCAACTAATCCCTTTATTGGGATATTCACCAAAAGTTTTTTTTCCCATATTTTCCTATATCTTTGTTGTCATTGTTAAACCTGGCCTTACCCACCAGTTCACGTTAGAAAATAACTATAAGCATATAGTTCAAAAGACTAGTAAATTTGGGAAAGAAGAAAAAAAATAAATTTCATTTGTCTTAGCTGAATACTGGAAGGTGCATATTTGTGCATTCACAGGGTTATCTTTACATCAATCAGTTTCCTTAGGATAAACTTTCATTAGTGACCTAATAAGTGAATTGCTACAACAAAACAAAGTTAAAACTATATCACATTGCTACATTAAATGAACTTAAATCTATGCCATATAAATATACTTAAAGTGACAGATATGAAGGCAAATTTAGTTTTTTCAGAATTTTTTAACATTCATAACTTATTTACTCATATTTCACTTATTACTAACATACTTGTTTCTCAGCTTATTCTTCTGTAGCTGTTGTCACTTTTCCGCTGGGGTCATTGGTGTCTCTGGTCTCCCTTTCACTTTCTAAGGTTCCTTTAAGTATTCTCTGCAATACTGGCTCATTGGCTGCAAATTCCTTTAAGCTGTCTCTGTCATGGAAAGTTTAAAGTTCTCCCTTTAAATTAAAAGATAATTTTGCTGGATATATCAGTCTTGGTTGGCATTTATGTTCTTTTAGTGCTTGGATGACATTGTTCCATGATCTCCTTGCTTTTAGAGTTTGGATTGAGTAGCTGCCGTTATCCTGATGGGTTTATCTTTGTAGGTCACCTTCTGTTTTTCTGTTGCCGCTTTTAGTATTTTTTCTTTGTGTTGGGTTTCTAGAATTGTAATTATGATGTGTTGCAATGAGGATCTCTTCTGATCAAAGTTTTTTGGTGTTCTATATGCCTGCAAAAGTTCCATGTTCATTTCTCTTCTTAGATTTGGGAAATTTTCTTCCATTATTTCATTAAACATGTCCTTTAAGCCTTTTGTCTTGTCCTCAGTCTTCTCCTCAATTCCCATAATTCTGAGGTGGTTTCTTCTTGAATCATCTATCAGCCATTGTAATGATTCACTTTCTTTCTTATTTACTTTGTGTTCTTCATGGCCTATATGTTGCAGCTCAGTCACTTTATTTTCTAGGTCTGACATTCTATTCTGAAGCTGTTTAAAGTGGTTGCTTATTATTTCCTGCATGTTTTTCATTTCCTAAATATCTGCATTCAATTTCTCTATATCTCTGTTGTGTTCTTCTCTAATTTCTTGTTTTGTCTTCATTATCTTCTGGTATATTTCTTCTCTGGTCTCCTCTAGTTGCTTTTGAAGGCTTGCTTTTTGCTTATCTATGTATTGGTGTAGCTCTTCTACTGTCTGTTTTATTTCCTGCTTTAATTCACTGAATTTTTCGGCCCAGAAGTTGCCATCATTTTTGCCATATTCATCTTTATTTACCCTGACTTCATCTCCTGGAGTTTCAGGTGTTTTTGTAGATTTGTAACTGCGCTTCCCCATTTCTTCTTTGGTCTCCTCTAATTTCAAGGCTTGCTTTTTGCTTAGCTATGTGTTGTAGCTCTTGTGCTGTCTGTTTTATTTCCTGCTTTGCTTCCTGCTTTAATTCCTGTTTTAATTCACTGACTATCTGGGCCCAGAAGTTACCATTGTTTTTGCCCTTTTCTTCCTTTGGTTCTGTAGTTTCACTATCCCTGGTGCTGTCTTCTGGGGTGTCAGGTCCTTTTGTATGAGATTTGTTACCACGTTTCCCCATGGTTCTGCTACCTCTGGCTGTCTCTGGTGCGCAGGAAAGAAAATGGCTCCTGCTTACGTCACTGCCTGAGGTGGCTGCTGAGCCCCGTTTCTAATCTGGGATTCTGGGGCTTTTTCTAGCAGGAACGCACGCTGCATTTGTAGTACACACACCCACAGGTTGGTGTTTCAGAGGGCAGGGCCGCCCGCCACAAATAATTCCCACTTCTCCGGATCCGAGCTTACCTCAGGCTGAGGTTCTGGCCTCCGGACCTTGTCTGTGGTCTGTGGGTGCCGGCAGCTCAGGGCCACGCTGAGTCAAATGATTCTTTCCTCCTCTTCCAGTGTGACTTCTGGATTTCTGACCCTCCCGCAGCCTCCTCTCCTGTTGTTGTGTGCTCCATCCTCTCCCAGCTCCATTCTGTCAGATGTCCAGGTCCCTGAGACCTTTCCTCTGTCCTCAGATGCCTGCGGCTCCAGCCATTTACAGCTGACTGCGGTGGCTTCCTGGTCTGCGGGGATTTTTTTTTTCCCCTCTGCTTTTGATGATCCTTCGGAGTTTCTGGCCTCCCGCTGGTCGCCTTTCAGCTTTGGGAGATGCTCCTCTCTTTCCTAGTGACAGACACCAAACATGTTTTTTCTAACTATCTTCTTGACTTTTTAAGTGAGTTGGTGAGGAAACGTTGTGCAGCGCTGTTACTCAGCTGCCATCTTGACCGGAAGCCAGTTTCTACATTTAGCAAATGGAATTATCTCAACCAAGAAGCTCTCTCTAAGCTTGGTTTTTCTATATTTATTTTCCCCATTTTTATCAATATATGTACATAGTACATAATGGTTATATTGAGCTTGAGGTGTTTCTAAACTCTGGATGCTGTTGACTCCCATACTGAATCCTCCTGCTCCAACTGGTACTGAATACAGATCCTTATTTCTGCTTACTGATGATTTATCCCCCTGCCTCCAAAGTAGGCCCCTCCATTTGGGCCTTTTTCATACCAAATTACTGAAATGGCACTTGCCTTCCTGTAAGTTGAGTGGAGAAGAATGCCATATGGTACTGCACAGTAATAGAGATGAACATGAGATATTGGTCAGAGAATCCATTCTTGGGAAGTGGGGAGTTCAGGGATGCCTTCCTGTGAGGTGGTGCCTGAACTAAACAATGAAAAATAATTAGGCAAGGAACAATGGGAAGAATATTCCAAGCCAAAAAAAAAATCATAAATAAAAACAGGTGGGGAGAAATGTGTGTATATACGAAAGAGAAAATAAGTTAGTACAATTGCAACTGTGATTGTCATTGGGAAGAGAACACAAACTTTCTAAGAGTGGAGGTCAATTAGAGAGGGTGTATGATGATTGGTCAGATTTTTTGGAAAATGGTATTTTAAAACCTTAGATAGGGGCTAGAGGAATGGCTAATAGCTCAGCAGTTAAAGCACTTGCTAAAGTAAGTGCTGAGTACCCAAGTTCAATTCCCTGGCACCACATAAACTGGGTGTGGTGGCACATGCCTGTAATCCTAGTACTGGGAAGCTGAGGCATTAGATTACTCTGAGTGAGGTCGAGGCCAGTCTGGGCTACATAGTGAGCTCAGAACCAGCTTGGGCTACATAGTAAGACCCTGTCTCAAAAAAAAAAAAAAGAAAAAGAGAGAGAGAGAGAGACTAAAAAATCAGGTAAACTGAGCATGGTGGAGCATGCATGGGCATGTAATCCCAGCTCTCTGGGAAGCTAAGGCAGAAGAATCACAAGTTTGATCTCAACCTATCAACTCAGCAACTTAAGATCCTGTCACAAGGTTATTAAAAAAAAATGGCTAAGGATGTAGCTCTGTGGAGAAGCCTCGGGTTCAGTCCCCAGTACCAAATTAAAGGGGAGTGTCATCAAGTCTTAGATAATGGTGGAAATCTTTAACATTTGTTTCAAGACCTGACTTTATCCCCTAAATGTCAGTAGAAAACTATTGTACGGTTTTAAGCAGGAAATGTCATTTTCCAGCTTGCTTTTATAGATTCCTTTGGCCACGTATTATGGGAAGGCCAATGAGGAAGTTACTGCAAGAGATCCAGGGAAGGTACCATCTCTTCTAAAGTTCCATCAAAATACCATTTCCTAGCAAAGCCTTGAAACTGTCTTGTTTATTCTGACCTTTTCCTGCATTTTTATTTTTCTGGAGACAGGATCTTGCTCTGTAGCCCAGGCTGATCTTGAACTCACCATGGAGCCCAAGCTAGCCTTGGACTCACAAATCTTCTGCTTCTGCCTCTCAAGTGCTGGGATTATAGGCATGCACCACCACGCTCAGGTTTTGTGGTGCTGGGGAATCAAATCCAGGGCCATGTGCTTTCTAGGGAAGCACTTTAAGTGCTATGTCATTCCTCCAGCCCCTCCTACATTCCTTAATTCTATAATGGGCAGAAATCTCAGACCACTTCTTAGAGTAGAATCATTGGGCCCATCATTTAACCTGGACTCATCCCCTTCTCAGCTTTTTATCTCGTAAAGTCATTCACCTTTCCAAGCCTTCTCATTTTTCATAAGACCACATTATAAAGTCAACACTGATCAATGAGTGTGGTAAGAGAGATTCAATACCCATTTTACATTTTTCTTCTTGGGACACCATCAGGCTTTCCCATGTTCCATTTTATTTTGCCATACACAACTTTTCAGGAGAATCTCTTCAGAGTTCTATTTTTATCATTCCTTCTTATTTGAGAACATTTCATTGCTTATTACATCCTTCAGATTTCAAGACTTCCCAGAACCTAACCCAAACTGGAGACAATGGACTGTGTAGAAGAAAATGTGCCTGGGATTTGAGAAGACCAGTAATCCAATTTCACATTTGGGACCAATGTGACCTTGAACTGATTGTTTTGTATTTCCTTGATTCAGTTTTACCATCTATAGCACGAATTTATAATTGTTACCTCAGAGTTAATGGAAGGAATTACAGTAGGTAGTGTCCTTAAAGAACTTAATATCTGGCACTCAAGTGATCAGTGAGTGTAGTTTAATTTTTTCCTGTAAATTTGCCCCCCAAAAACTATCTCATTTTTTAAAACTGCAGAGAATAAAACTTTACACGAGTTGGGGATATTACTTTCCCCATTTTTATCAGTGTATATTTGCAATACACAATGGTTACATTAAACAAGAAATTTATGCATGTATGGCATCAACTTCCCATTCCCTTCCCCTCCCCTTTCTCACCCTTTCATCCTCACCCTTGACTTCTTCCCTCTACATATCCATGTCCCTGCCTCCCAGCATCTCATCATTTGACTCTCTTATTTATACTCTTGAGTTTCTCATATTAGAGAAACCATATGATATTGAATGTTCTGAGTCTGATTCACTACAGTAAGCATAGTGGTCTGAAATTGTATCCATTTTCTTACAAATGACTTCAATCTATGTCTTTATAGCAGAGTAGTATTCCATTGTGTATATGTATTACATTAGTCTATTGATGGATATTTTTGCATCTTACATGATTAAGTTATTAGTTTTGCTGCTATAAGCTTGGGTATGCATATACTCTGTTACGTGATTTTACCGGTTTGCAGTCCTACCAACGATGGAAAAGCATTCTTCCCCCCCTCCCTCTACTCAGTCTGGCCAGTATCTATTTTTGAGTTCTTGATAAAAACCATTCTCATTGCAGTACGATGGCATGTCAGTGTTGCTTTGATTTGCATTTCTGTAATGGCTAAAGATGAACATTCTTTCGTATAATTGTTGGCCACTTGTACTACTTCTGAGAACTGTTTATTCATCTCAATTGTCCATTTTAATTGAGTCTTTTATCTTGAATATTATTTTCTTCATGCCCTTGCATATTCTGGTTATTAGCCCCTTGGCAAGGGGTAGGTGGTAATTTTTTTTTTCCATTCTCTTGGTTCTCTCTTCACTCTGTTGATTGTTTCCTTTGATGTGTAGAATCTTTTTAATTTGATGTAATCCTAGTTGTTAATTCTTGGGGTTATTTCTTTTGCATAAAGTGTTCTGCCAAGAAAATCTTTGCATTTGCCTGTCTTAATAAGTGTTACTTATTTTGCCCTTTAGGAGGTTCAGTGTCTCTACCTAATATCTAGGTCTTTGATTTGATTTTAGTACATGGTGGAATGTGTGGGTCTATATTCATTCTTCTGCATGTGGATGACCAATTTTCTTCTAGCACCATTAAAGAGGCTGTCCTTTCTCCATTGTATGTTTTGGGCCCCTTTGTTGAAGACAGATGACTGAGGGTACTTAAGGTTGTCTCTGCATCTTCTGCTATATTCCATTGGTCAACCTGTCAGTTTTGATGCCAATACCATATGGGTTTTTAATCACTGTAGCTTTGTATTATAACTTGATGTCCAGAATCATAATGCCACCTGCTTTTATCTTGTTGCTCAATATTAATTTGGTTATTCTGAGTCTCTTCTGGTTCCATATGAATGTTAGGAGTATTTTTTCCTATACTATGAGAAATACTGTTGATATTTTGATAGGAATTACGTTGAATCTGTATATTAGTTTTGGTAGTATGCGCATTTTGACAGTATTAGTTCTGCCTATCCAGGAATGGAATGTCTTTCCATTTTCTAATTTCCTCTTCAGTTTCTTTTTTTTTTTTTAACATAATACAGTCTTTACTGTAGAGGTCCTTCACATCTTTGGTTAAATTTATTCCTAGGTATTTAATTGGGGGGCACTATTAAAAATGGAATTGTTCTCCTCATCTCTTCCTCAGTGAGTTGGTTGTTAGTGTAGAGGAATGCTATTGATTTTAGTATGGATTTTTTCTTGTTTGCTTTTGACTAGTTTGGTTAGTTTTATCTGTCTCATTCTTTCAAAGAACCAGCTGTTTGATTTATTGATCTTTTGTATTTTTTAGTTTCAGTTTCATTAATTTCTGCTTTAATTGTTATAATTTCTTTTCCTCTACTAATTTTAGATTTGGGTTGTTCTTGTTTCTCTAGGCCCTTGAGGTAAGTCATTAAATTGTTTCCATTGGATTGCTCTTTTTTTAATGTGTGCATCCATAGCTATAATTTCTCTCTTGAAACTGCTTTCATTGTGTTCCTTGGGTTCTGGTATGGTGTGCTTCCATTGTTGTTGGACTGTATGAAGTTTTTAATTTCAGGTTTCTTCTGTGACCTACTATTTGTTCAATAATATATTATTTAGTTTCCATGTTATTTTTTAGTTTCTTTGTTTTTGTTCTTTCTAATATTATTCCACTATGTTCAGAGAGTAAACAAGGAATTATTTCAATTCCTTTGTATTTATTTAAACATGCCTATGGCCTAGGTTATGGTTTATTTTCCTATAACTGTCTAAGTACTTTCTGCAACAATGGTGTAATGTTTAAAATTTCTTTAGCTTTCTTTATCATGGGGCATTTTTATTTTTCCCACAATTGTGAGGGATAATTTTGCTGGGTGTAATAGTTCTGGTTGTCACTTTATTTTAGTACTTGAATGATTTCACTCCCTGCCCTTCTAACCTTTAGTGTTTGTATTGAGAAATCCACAGGTATTCTGATGGATTTGTCTTTGTAGGTTACTTTCTGTCAAATGTCCTGGATTTTGAGTATAATGTGTTGTGCAAAGGGTCTTTGCTGGTCAAGGTTATTTGGTATTCTGTATGTCTGCAGTATCCCATTGTTAATTTCTTTTCCTAGATTTGGGAAATTTTCTGCTATGATTTCATTGAATATATTCTTTATACCTTTTATGCTGTTTTTCATTTTCACTTTCTTAATTCTGAAGTTTCTCTTTGAGCCATCTATCAGCTGTTACCTCTAGTCACTTTGTTGTCTTCTTTTTTTCAGTCGTCACTGAACTTATGGCTCAACTCATAAACCTTATCTTCAAGATCCAGTACTCTGTCTTCATAATGCTCAAATGGATTTCCAGTGTTTTCAAATGAGTTAGTTGTTCATATCTTAGAATTCAACTTGGAATCCTTTCAGTAGTTCTACTCATCTACTGAAATGTTCCTTCATATCTTCCATTGCCTCATTTACCCTTTCATTTCTATATGATTGTTAAGCTTATTGATTATGACTATTGTTTGGGGGCTGTAGGAATTGCTCAGTGGTCAAAGTGCTCACCTAGCAAGCACTACGTTAAGTGCTAAGTACCTGAGTTCAGTTCCCCAGCACCACATAAGCTGGGTATGATGGCGCATGCCTGTAATCCCAGCACTTGGGAGGATGAGATAGGAGGATTGCTGTGTCCAAGGCCAGCCTGAGCTCCATAGTGAGTTCAGGACTAGCCTGGGGTATAGAGCAAGACCTTGTCTCAAAAAAAAAAAAAAAAAAGACTTGTTTGTTTGGGTAATCCGCTTTGAATCCTCTGAGTCTCTCTTGCATTTGTTTTAGCATGTCTTGTTTCAGCTGCTTGAACACTGGCCTTACTTGTTTTTTTGACTTCCTTTCCTATAGGTTTCTCTACTTCAGGGCCCATGATACCAGCTTCTGGAGAATTAGACATTTTTGCAGGTGACTTATTGTCCTGTTTTTCCATAGTACTGTTGCTGTGAATTGTAGATCATGTAGTGTTGTTGAACTCTGTATCTACTACAGAGATATTTCTCCTATTAGATTATGTCTTGGACTTTGAATTCTTTTAGATTTTAATATTTAAATCCACTTTAGCTTACTCAGCTATTATTTTGGGGGGCCTTTTCAGTGAGTAACTTGCTGCTAACATGTTCCCCTCCATTTTTTAATGAGGTAAATTTGGATTATAATACTGTACTCTACCCTTATTGTTATGAGTCCAAGGCCAGCCTGGACTCCATAGTGACTTCAGGACCAGACTGGGCTACAGAGCAAGACTCTGTCGCAAAAAAAATAAAGTTCCACCCTTAACATTAAAAGTGCAGTCTACACCATCACTGTATGTATCTAAATAAACTTAATATTGACATTGAAAGTTTCCACTAATATCAGTACTATATCACCCTCACTAATAAATGTCGGTATTTTTTTTTTACTTAGACTAAATCAAATCACCAAAAGTTATCAACCCTTAACAGGCTCCAACTGTTATACCCTCCTTAACAGTGTGGTAGATATGATCATCAGTGGTAAAACTTAAAGACTAGCAGCTATTGACATACCATAACAAATAATCAACTCACATAACCATTCTACTTTTAACATTAGAAATGTGATATGTAGTAGTAATTGAGGTATCTATACAACCTGCTTAGTAATTTATTAGAGCAGTTTTTAAATGTGACACTATCATATTGTTGATTATATGAAAAAAATCTGCTTTAATGACATATATCTAACTAAATAGGAAAAAAATTGTTGATTTCCTATCAGGCCAAACCATGTAAGTTTGAGTTATCAGCAAAAGTGGTGAGGGTAGTAAGAGAGAAGACTGAGAGGGTTAGCTTTGGAGGTATGAATGAAAATGTAAGAACATACAGGATAGAGAAAGCAAGACAGAACTCCCACCCAGACTGGAAGAAAGTGAATATACTTAAGCAGTTGTGACGAAAGAAGCAAGGACAGCTATGGATGATTTGGAGAATGTCTACAGAATCTATAGAAAGGCTTTTAGAAAAAGGCAGAAAGAACTGCTTGAGAGAGAATGAAATGCAAAAATTAACATAATAAAAATATAGGTCCATAATACCTGCAGAGTACTGTTTACTTGAGTCCAAAGTCCAAAAAATGTTTGTGTTATTTGAATGGGAAGTGACTCTTAATGTCCAAATATCAGGAAATCTGGGACCAGTCTCTTCCTGTGTCTCAGACTAAAAATATACTTCTCCACAATGTTTCTCACAGTTCCTATGAGATTAGGGTGAGCAAAAAGCTCACTGGGTTCTACTCTCTTGGTGGGTAATGATGGCCATGTAGTCCAAAGGCACTTTCACTCTCAGATCCGTGGGCAAACCATTCCCAACTGATGTGGCATTTTCACAGTGAGAGGGGTGAGACCTCTGTTTCCAGGGCTCAAGTCTTTGAGAGGGCTACCATTTTTTATCCTCTCTCCACTGCTGTCACTTTTTTTTTCCAGCTCTGTCACTGGCAAGGAGAATCCCTGAATTCACTGTCCTGTTCATAGACTGTTTGCTGGGACAGCTTAAACTACACTGCCAGATCTCTGGCATTGCCTAGAAGACAATTTGGCTGTACCTCCCACACTATACTTGCATCTCCTATTCCTTAAGCTCTGAGGCTTGTGACTATAGGACCTTCCTTGTTTCACCAACACAATGATGGGCTGTTGAGGCCCCTATGGCCAAAGGCCCTTGTTTGTTACATACTGCCAATAGCCTCTCTGGCACCATCTAGGCTGCCTTTTTTACCATAATTCTCTTACCTGCGTTCATAGTTTTTGATCCAAAGACTGACCATACCAGGTATAGGTCATGTCAGTTCAGTATCAGTGGTTTATCAAAGTTTCTTATGTTAGGCCTTGTGCATGCCATTAAAGGGTTTAGTACAAAGACATAGAAACACCATACTGGGATAAGAAGTGTGCTACAAACAAGTAATATAGTGGTATGAGAACATAAAGGATAGAGACCCAACTCAGTCTGAGGATCAAGAAAAGCTTTTGGAAAGAAGTAACACTTGAACTGAGGTTTGAAGGCTAGTCACTAGTCAAAGGAAAGCAGAAGGATCAATTGGAATAGAGAATCCCAGGCAAAAGGGAGTGCGTAAGTATCCTAGTTACTTCTTTGTCACTGTGATAAAATACCCAACATTCACAGTTTGAGGGAGGGAAGATTTATTTAGCTCATGGTCTCAGAAGATCTCACACAGTCCATCAGGGGCAGGTAACTATAGTGGAAGCACATGGAAGAGGGTGGACAACTGGTCAAGGCATTGCAGACAGAAACCAAGTGAAAAAGGAGTCAAAGGAGTCTGGACACTCCGGCAAGGCTACAGCTTTCCCAGGAAGAAGCTGTAACAATGTTTTTCCTTCCTTTTCTTATTTCAAGCTTACTGTTGGGTCCTCAACACCCAGAATGGGTACCCCTCCCTCACTTTCCAGTAGACAAGTCAAAAACACCTGAAGTCTCTGTCCTGGGCAACCCCTAATCTCAACAAGTTGACACAATCCTTCCAGTTCAAGCCCCAAGCATCCACCTCCTCCAGCCAAGCCCTACCTCCCAAAAGCACACTTCCACAGTTATTTCAGTACATCCAAATACATGAGGTTTTTGAAGACACTCCAGTCCAAACCATAGCAATAAGCAGAATTAGAGTCACAAAGCTGCATCTGTGAATACGTACGTATATGAATAGAACCATGAGCCCTTAAATTGAGCTGAAATACACACTGCAGCAAGGTGGTCAAGGTATTAAGTGCTGGGGGATGAAACTGGAGAGGTGGTAAGAACTAGATTATAGAAGTCTTTGTGTTAGCTTTCTTTTTCCCCACTATTTTTATTAATATATGTAATACATAATGTTTATAATAAGCTTGAATATTATATATATATAATCAACTTTACAAACCCTTCCCATTGTTGACCCTCCCACAACCTCCCTCCCCATCCCTTCCCCCCAATTCTGGCTGTCACATCATGTGGTTCTATAGGATGTCTGTGTTCTGGGTTTTTCAAGTCAGAGAAACTATACAGTACTTAACATGTCTAATCTTCCACATCTAAATCATTTCACTTAAGTCACCACTCTTTAGCTCAGGTTCCTATTCCTTGAATGGGCTGCAGTGGTCAAATCTTGATGTCTCTCCTCTGAATCCAGCCGATCCCTTTATTAGGATATTTGCCGAAAGATCTTTTTTTTTTTTGTCTATATTTTGCTATGTCTTTGTTGATATTCTTAAACCTGGCCTTACCCACCAGTCCACATTAGAAAATAACTACAAGCATGTAATTCAAAAGACTAAATATGAGACAGAAGAAGAAAAGTTAAATTTCAAATGCCTTAGCTGAATACTGGAAGGTACATGTTTATACATTCACAGGGTTATCTTTACATCAGTCAGTTTTCTTAGGATAAATTTACATCAAAGACCTAATAAGTGAATAGCTACAATAAACGAACTTAAAATTATATTACATTGCTACATTAAATGAACTTAAATCAATATCACATAAGTATACTTAAATTAACAGATATGAAGGCAAATATAGTTATTTCAGAATTTTTTAACTATCATAAGTTATTTACTCACATTTCACTGATTACTAACATTCTGCTAGATTTGGTTTATAATTTTATCTGCCTATCCATATATTCATACGTATGTATTTTTAAAAGATTTTATGTCAATTCCCCGTGTTACATGTAGTTATTCTGTTTTGCACATTACTAGTAATAATGATGTGGGGAGATTCATAGATTTTATAAAACAGCGGGTACTGTTTTAGAAGTATGTCAGTTGAATGATTTAAATACCAATCTATTTTTTTATTACATTTTCTCTGAATGTTGTCACATTTCCTCCAACTTATTTTGGTGCTGTTTATATTTCTGCCTCTCTCAAAGAGGATAAACTCACATTCAACATCAAAAAAAATGAATTGCTACATTAAACAAGCTTAAGACTATCAATCTGCTACATGAAATGGATTTAAATCTGTATCACATAAGTATACTACAGTTAAAGCAATAGATAGGTATGCTTAGTTATTTCAGGTTTTTTTTAACTTTCATATATTGTTTAACTCATTTCACTAATTATTAACATTCGGCCCAATTTGGTTTATCCTTTTACCTATCAATTCATCCCTAATTTCATGCATAGCCTTACTTTTTTCTCAGCTCATTCTCTAGCTGTTGTCTTTTTCTGTGGGGTCATTGGTGTCATTGGCCTCCATTTCACTAAGTTTCCTTTAAGTATTCTCTGCAGTGCTGCCTTGGTGGCTGCAAATTTCTTTAAGCTTTCTACTTTACATAAAGTTCTAATTTCTCCCTCTAATTTAAGAGATAGTTTTGCTGGATATAGCAGTCTTGGTTGGCATTTATGTTCTCTTAGTGCTTGGACGACATTGCTCCATGATCTCTTGGCTTTTAGAGTCTGGATTGAGAAGTCTGCAATTATCCTGGTGCGCTTATCTTTGTAGGTCACCTTCTGTTTTTACTCTTATAGCTTTTAGTATTTTCTCTTTGTGTTGGGTTTCTAGTATTTTAATTATGATGTGTCATGATGAAGATCTCTTCTGATCCAAGTTGTTTGGTGTTTTATATGTCTGCAATACTTCCATGTTCATTTCTTTTCTTAGATTTGGTAAATTTTCTTCCATAATTTCATTGAAAATGACCTTTAAGCCTTTTGTTTTCTCCTGGATGTCCATAATTCTCAGGTTGTTTCTCTTTGAATCATCTATTAGCCATTGCAATGATTCGCTTTCTTTTTTACTTTGTGTTCTTCATGGCCTGTATATTGCAGCTCAATCATTTTATTTTCTAGGTCTGACATTCTATTCTAAGGATGTTCTAATTGGTTGCTTATTATTTCCTGTGTGTTTCTCACTTTCTGAATATCTGCATCCAATTTTTCTATATCTCTATTGTGTTCTTCTCTAATTTCTTGTATTGCCTTCATTATCTTCTGGTTTATATCTTCTTTGTTCTCCTCTAATTGCTTTTCAGTGTTTGCTGAGCTTAGCTATGTCTTGGCGTATCTCTTGCATTATCTGTTTCATGTCCTGTTTTAAATCAAAATATTTCTGAGCCCAGAAGTTACCATCTTTTTTGTTTTTTTCATCTTTGGATTCTGCTATTTCAGGATCCCTGGTATCATTTTCTGGGGTGTCAGGTCTTTTTGTAGGAGATATATTACCACACTTCCTCATGGTTATCCTGTCTCTGGCTGTCTCTGGATGGCTGTCTCTGGTGCACAGGGAAAAAGAGTTTGGTGAAGGCCCAGTCCTAGACCCCTCTTGAAGCCTCTGGCTCAATGGACAGATAGGGTGATGGAATTCCCTTTAAGCTTCTAGAAGCCTCTGGCGTGCGGGACAGGTGGGTAATGGAATTCTGGTCCTAGATGCCTCTGGCGTGCGGGGCAGAGATGACCCAGAAGCCTCCAGCACGTGCAGGAGGGATGGGGCAATGATCCTCCTTTTGAGGTATCTTGTTCACCCCGTTCCCCTCAGCAAAGCTTTTCCACCTGTCCTGGCTTTCCCAGGGTGGGGTCTTCACCCTCAGAGGTGCACCCATGACACTGAGCCATTCACGAGATCAGCAGCCTTTTTTCCCCCTCTTTTCTCCTCTCTCTGCCTCTTGTGCCAGTTTCTTCCTAGGCACTGTTTAAAGGTGACCCCGAAGGTCCTGATGTGCCTTTCTGAGCTTTCTTTTACTCCAAAGGGTTCAGTCTTGGGCTGTTTTTTGTTTGTTTGTTTGTTTGTTTGTTTGTTTGTTTGTTTGTTTTTTAAATGGCTCCTGCTTCCATCATTGCCTGTTATGGCTGCTGAGCGCTGCTTCTGATTTGGGTTCCCGGGGGCCTTTTCTAGGGGGAGTGCACATGGTATTTGTAGTATACACTACCCACGGATACGTTTTTCAGAGGCTGGGGCTACCAGCTGCTGACAATTCCCACTTTGCCCGGATCCGTGCTTACATCAGACTGAGGTTCTTGCTCCAGACTTTCCTCTGAGATCTGTGGGTGCCTGCAGCTCAGAGCCACATCCAGTGGGCTGCTGTTTTCATCTTCTGATATGTCTTAAGGATCTCTGACCTTCCCGTGGCCTCCTGTTGTTGGGGCACCTTCCTCTCACAGCTCCGTCAGATATCCTGGGCCCATGTGAGCTTTCCTCCATCTTCAGCTGCCTGTGGTTCCCAGCCATTTGCAGCCGACCTGCTGCAGCTTCCTGGGCTGCTGGGATTTTTTTTTCTTCACTTTTGATGTTCCTTTGGAATTTCTGACCTTCCCCTTGCCTCCTTTTAGTTGTTGGGGTGCTCCTCTCTTTTCTAGCTACATTGAACACGCATTTTCTAACTAAATTAAGTGGGTCAATGAGAAAACATTTTGAAGCTCTGTTACTCAGCTGCCATCTTGACTGGAAGTCTGTGTTAGCTTTCTGTTGTGACAAAATATCTGAGAAAAATAGGGAAATGTCACAGTCCATGTTTACTAGACATCATCACTTTGGCCTGTGGCAAGACAAGGATGTAATGGTGAAAGCATGTGTCAGAGTAAACCTGTTCACCTCATGGTATCTAGAAAGCAAAGAGAGGAGGCCAGTTCCTCTTTTAAAGGAACACTCCCAGTGACCCTTCTTCTACCATGCCCCACTTTGTGTAGGTTCCTCTTCCAATAAGTACCACAGGCTTGTGACCAAGCTTTTAACAAATGGGCCTTTGGAAGGTAAAAGTCCAACATATATTTCAGAATGTTTTCTTTGGTGACCTTTGGTATGGGAAGAGACTGAAATGGCTCATCATAGAATCCAGTTTGAAAGTGGTTGTAAGATTCTGGTTAAGATGTAATGAGGTCTAATTTAGGCAATGACTGTGAAGATACCAAAGATGCTAACCCATACCCCTTATTTTTCCCTAACACTTTACTATGAATATTTTCAAACATTCAGAAAATTAAAGTAACCGTGCTGTAGACACTTATATATACATGACTCAGATTCTCTACTTAGCATTTTAATACATTTGGTTTTATCACATATATACCAATGCATCTATTCTTGTGTTAGCTTCCCATATCATAGTATATACCTGATAAAGTTAACTTGTGTAGAGAAAATTTTACTGACACCATAGCTTTGGGTCTGTGATAGCACATCATGGTGGGAGTGCGTGGCGGAGTAAAACCCGTCACCTGATAGTCAGAAATCAAGAGACAGACAGGAAGAGGAAAGAACTGGGTGTTTCACTGTGCCTTTCAAGAGCACACCGTCAATGACCTAAAGATCTCTCACTAAGACCCATCTTCTAAAAGTTTCATTATGTACCCAAAACAGCACAGGCTAAGGACCAAGCCTTTAATATATCTGCCCAGGAGACAACACATACTCAAACCACAATACCATCTATTTTTTGCCTTTCAAGATTATGTATGCACATTTTTTGAAACATTTCAGTATACAAATCATTTACTAGAGTTCAGTATTTGTGTTTTTAAGTATGCTGAGGATTGAACTCTGGGCTGTAGGCATGTCTGAACTGTACCCTGAGCTACATCCTATCTCCTGTGATTCTTTTTTATTTAAAATACCATAGATTATAAATGTGTACATCTTAAGAGTACAGTGATACTTCAGTACTCATCAGTTATTTCCTGGAGGCATAGTAAGTACTAAAAATGACAAGTACATAACAAATAGTTTTGTTGGAAAGGATAGTGAATCACAAGGCAATCCACACCAACAAGTTGTGCATTGAGAACCAAGCAAATAAGTACTGGAAGAAAATTTCCATGTCAAAATGTGTAACAAATTTGACAGGTTTCAAAGCAGTGGCTAATTCCATGTGTTTGAGCAAATGTATATGCCTGTATAGCCCATATCTATATCAAGATCCAGAACAGCACGCTGAAGATATCACCAAGCCAAATAAATAAAATCCAGGACTACCAAACCAAATAACTAATTCAGAACATTACCGTCAACCAAGACAGGTCAAATATATCCCTTCTCAATCACCATCCTTTCCTCCACTTACAGATAGGAATTACATTTGAAAGGATTTGGAATGTGTGAAAATACAAAGATGTTCCACATGGAGGGAACTTGAGTGGCTACCTCTTCAACAAAGAGGCAGCAGATAGCTAGACAGAATACACGATCATTAGTACACTAGCTATGTGGATGACTGTCAGCCTCTCCGTTCCCAACAGCCTCATCTTTATGTGGTCAGTGCGTGAAACAATGAAACCAA
This sequence comes from Ctenodactylus gundi, assembly GCA_004027205.1. NCBI lineage: Eukaryota > Metazoa > Chordata > Mammalia > Rodentia > Ctenodactylidae > Ctenodactylus > Ctenodactylus gundi. The sequence continues at coordinate 71,588 of PVKB01005218.1, forward strand.
GAGAAGTGTAGGGAAAGGGCTGTTGGAGCCTCCAGAGCTAACAGTTTTGTTAAAAAACAAAAACAGTCATAGTATAATATAACCATATTGAAGGTTACATTGTAACAAGATCAGTGCTATTATTGAGGTGAGGAAATGAAGTTAAAACAACACAAAGGTGCCGCAAGACTTCAAGGTGTGTGTGTGTGTGTGTGTGTGTGTGTGTGTGTGTGTGTGTGTGTGTGTGAGCGAGAGAGGGAGAGAGAGAGAGAGAGAGAGAGAGAGATCTGAGAAAGGGAGAACATTTAACCACCATGCAAAATTTCCTGGAGGTGAGATAAGTCTTGGAGAATGATGATTTCAATAACAAACATGGTAAACATGCATTTGCAAATAAGAAATTGCAAGTCAAGCAGGGGACATTGGCTTGTGTACTTACAAAGTCAAGAGGTATATGAGTATAAGGAATAGTTTGATCAGAATTAGTAATCAAACCAAGACTTTAAAATAGATGGTTATTCTTCCCGCAGAAGTAGATGCGGTTTTTTGTAAAAAGTTGAGCTGGTGGTTTATAACCGTTAAGCAGTATCTGTCTGTTGGCAATCTAGGATCTGAATATGGCTTGATCAGTGACAAAAGAGATTTGATTCATCTTGCAATATCTAAAACTAACCAACTCCAGAGAGGTGACTGGTCAGCTTGACACGGGATAGCCAATTGCACATCACCTGTATCAGCTGTAACTTTCTTAGCATGACTTGGATAAATTTGGATAAATTTTAACATCATCTAGAATTGTGGTTACATGTTAGAAGACAAACTCGATGATTTGATTTATGACTTGACTCATGTTCTAAAATCCCCACATTGTTCAGGATTTGTGCTGTTATCTGTGCTGTTTTCATCATATTCTTAGAAGAAGCCATCTTGCCAGACTCAGTATCCAGTGGTCAAACTTCTTAGCTAAATCATCCACATTAATGTATGTCTGTCTTGAACTTGATACAAGTTTTTGGCTAGTGTATTTTCCAACTTCTGGTGCACTGTTGAGCAAAATGTCCAGAAGCATCATATGAGGTATGAGAGAAAAATGTAATGTGTTTAAACTTTTTTAAAGTTTATTACAATGAAAGACACATTGTGTCTTTAGTTGCACTGTCTTGTCTGTCGCCATTTCCTGAATCTATTGAAAATGTTTATCTTTCATGGTCATTGTGACTTGGGGGAAAAGCCAGAATTCTCAAGGTTCTATATCTAGTGAATAAGGTGAATTGGGGACACTGTATTTTTAAACAAGCTTGCTTTTCTGCTGGATGACACTCAACAGCAACATTTATTATTTATTTTTATCACTACACATAGAGACAGTCATAGAAGAGGGCTTCCAGAACAGCTTCATGAACTAGCAGGAATAATGGAATGAGTGTGCTTAAAGTAAAGGAAGTATTTTGAATGTGGTTAATTGCAATGTGTCTTTTACTATAATAAATTCATAAAATTTAAATAGTCCTCATATATTCTGATCATCCCTGTAGTCTTCATTACAGAGCTTTGGCTCACTTGCCCTACACACTAAAGAAAACCTGGAAAGAGGCTATTCTTTGTACCACCAGTTTGTTTTTTTAAAAAAACCTATCCTTCCTGCATTGAATTGCATTTGCCAAAAATCAGATGGCTGTGTTTTGTTGATTTGAATTTGAGGCAGGTCTAAGTTACCCAAACAATCTCAAACTTAGAATCTCCTGCCTAAGCCTTTTACGTAACTGGAATTACAGGCACATACCACCTCATTTGGCTAGACTGCTGTACTTTTATGGGTCTATTTCTGGAATCTGTTCTATTCCATTTTTTTTGTATATATCTATTCTTTTCACTAATACCACACTGTACTTGTTACTATACCTATATTGTAATTGTTCACATCAGGTAGAGTGATTCCTCCCACTTTATTCTTTCTCAAGATCATGTAACTATTCTGGGTTCTGTATCTTTTCATGTAAATTTATAACAAGATTTTCTGTGCCTATTATGACTTACTGCTGTTTTGAAGACTTGTCTTAAATCTTTTGGCCAATTTTGATAGAATTGACATGTTGATGATTTCAAAAGTATTTTGATTTTTTTATGTACTTTTAAACTGAAAAACAACTTACATGGAGAGAGGAGCAAAATTTTCATTTAGATTGCACTGAGCTACATCCCCCGCCCTTTTTACTTTATGCATACACACACACATACAATTTTGAGACAGGTTCTCCCTAAGTTGCTAAATTGCCCAACGTAGGCTCAAACTTGCAGTCTTCCTGCATCAGCCTCAGAGTTCTGGAATTACAGGTATGCACTCCCATACCCAGCAAGGGCAAAAACTTTTGAAGTTCTGGTTGGTAAGCTAACAAACTGAACCCATCTGTGTGATAATCACCCACATCAAGAAATACAATTAGTATATAGAGGATTAAGTCTTAACACAAAAAAGAATAGGAGAGAGCTCTTGTGCTCAGTTGAGACAAGGAGACCCTTAAAGAGATCACCCTCAAGGGAAAAAAATCTTTCTACTGGTATAGGGAGACAACAAGACAGCTTTCATGCTTGGCCTGGCTTTTGGATAGAACTTTTTTCTTTTTGATTTCTGTTTGTGTTGCTGAGGTGCAAACTTGGGGTCTTGTACGTGATAAGGAGATGTTATACCAGTGTACAACACCTCCAGTCCCCTAAATTTTTATTTCTATTTATTTATTTGTCATACTGGTGATGAAACCTGGGGCACTCTACCACTGAGTTATATCCTAAGATGTATTCTTTTATTTTTAAGACATGATCTCACTAAGTTGACCAGGTTGGCCTTGAACTTACCATCTTTCTACCTCAGCCTCCTGTGTAGCTGGGATTGCAAGTGTATGGCATCGTGCTCTGTCTTCAGTTAATTCTTAACCATGTAACTAATTTTATATAGGTTTGTGATTCGAATACCCATTTCTTCCCAGAACTTACAACTTGAGAAATGTATCTTTCTAGGCCATTTTTCTTTTCTTTCTTTTTTTTTTTTGACAGGATCCAGCAACCTTTATCATAAAGATTTATATAAAGCCTATTAGTTTCATACACCCAGCCTAAGACACTGAACAGAGAGCACATTCTATGGAAATATCAAACAGTTCCATAAAATGTTACATATGATTAGTGGTCCCAGTGGGCCTTCTTCATTTGAGTGCGGTGAAGCTAGTGACTGTGTTCAGCAACCTTCACCGCAGATGGGGTAGTCAGGATGATAGGGTAAGGTCCAGTCTAGTGAGCTTCCAGGTCCGGAAATGAATCGCAGTGTATCTAGAGCCAGTCTCCAGGACCAAGTTCCGATTCAGGTTGGTGCTACTTTATGAAGAGGCAGACGGGCAGCAGGAATGGTGTCAGCAACAGAGGCTGGAACCAGAATGGCAGGCAGGCACAGAGGCTGGAACCTGAGTGGGAAGAACAGGCGAGGACGAGAATGGCAGGAACAGTGGGAGTTCAGGGGGTTGTAGTGCTCGGGGTTGAACGGGCCAACACCTGCCACAGCAGAAGGGACCGTGTGGCAAGTGGCCTTTTCCCTGAGTCATTTTGTTTAAATATGGTGGCAGCCATGATGTCATTTCAAGATGGTGATCAGACACATGGTCTCTGGCCAAAATAGAGACCAGACACTGGCTTCAACAAGCATGGCACCGGAGTGATCCTTAGCAAAAATGGAGACCAGGCAAGTGGTTTCAGGCCCAGTCTCCTGGGAAAAGAAATAATCAAGAGGAAACTGTTTTAGGCACATATGGGCTGGCAGAAGTGAGCACAAAAAGGCTGCCAAAAATGTTTCTGTCTTACTAAATTTTACTAGACCTACCAGAACAAAAACAGAACATCAGGAAAAAGAAATCTGAAAACTCACTAGACCTGTCGAAGCAAAAAAGTTACCAGACATAAAGCAAAAACACTAAAAGACATCTGAAAATTAAATAAATGCAACATAACTGTTCACAAACAATTAACTTCTAATGAATATAGCATACTGTGATATTTTTCAAGCAACAATTATTTTTAACCGAATGTAAAATTTTCTAACAATTTCCTTCTCCTAATACATATTACCATTCCCTTAAAATTAGAACAACTTTCCACACAATAAAATATTTAAAACTCTCTTTTGGAATTAAAACAACCAATTTTACCTATATAAATGGACAGGAAAGCCATTTGTCTCCCTTAAGCATTTCTCATAACTGCTGGGGTTTCTTGCCCTGGGAAGACAAATTTGAAACAGAAAATGGAGAGAGGAGAGAGTCGGTTTCACATACCTTTCAATTAAAAACTCAGAAACATTCATCCTTAACTTCACCTTTGTGAATTTAGAACCTGCAGGGGACACATGAGATCTTCTCCTATTTTTCCTCCTCCTTCTCTGGGGAAAATAGAATCTATTGATCTGGGATGATTGACAAGAGGAAAAACTGAGTAAATGAACATTTTCAAAGCTTGTGCCCTCCCCAATCAGGCCTTTCCAGCCATCCCAGTGCCAGTTGCAGTCCACTGCCCTGGCGGAAATGCAACCCGGAGAGGCTGACCGTGGCCCAGGTGAAGGGAAATGGGTGGTTTTCGCCTGCCTTGGCCCCGGGATTCGGAGAACTGCTGTTGTTCGGGAGACTGACTCAGAAGCCATAGTTTTCCCCTCTGCTCCTGAAATCAAAGTTATTTAACATACATTCAAGGGGTGTGCTTGATGATTTTTATCAACCTGCAACAGAAGCCAAATGAATTTGGCCCATAATGGAGGTTAGATAGTAGGCCACAGCAAATACAGTTGTACAAGAAACACAGAAATATGAACTCTCGGAATTCAGATATAAATATAGGCCACGGGGCATCCCCTCTGCAGTCCCCCCCACCCCCCCGAAGGAAGCAACTCTGTATCCAGGCTTCCTATTTTTCAATTTTAACTTGTCCAGTTCAGTTCAGTCCCTCCAAGTTTACTCCTGTTCAGGTTTTCACAATAACTCTTTAGGCTATAAGATTTATTTCTGGCCGGGTTTCAGAATTGCTCCAGGTCGGTTTACAGAGCAACTCACTAGCAGGGTTTATTCCATTCAGATCTCAGACACACCAGAACACACTAAACAAAGGCAGAAACAAAACAGAGAATCAGCATCACTTACCTTGCTTGTAGTTGATAACTGGAACCAAGGGAGGAAGCTGGGGCTGGGAAACATCACCCAGAAGCTTCCCCCAAACTATTTCAGCTTCAGGCCAGACTTTGGGAGACTCCTCTGATTAAAGGAGTAAGAAATCTCAGTGGAACCTCCAAAAATGTTACAGGTTAAAATTAAGAGACCACCAAATGCCAGTTGGGGCAAGGTAAGTTTTCCTTTATTATGACCAACATGTTATTACAACTGACAGTCTCACTGTCCCTGGACTCTGGATGTGTCTTTGGAGAGCAGCCTATAGGCGATTTTTCAAGAAATGCCAAGCTTTTCAATATCCACATATATGGCAGTGAAGCTGAGCAGGATTTTCACTGATAAACCGTAATTGAACATCAATGAAATAATCCACAGTGAGTCAGCAAACACAACAAACAAGGAGGCTTCAACTTCCTTGATGTTCAGATAGCAGAAGAAGAATAAAAATAAATATGTGAAAATGATTAATGATATAAAGGAAGAAAATATTGAAACATTCAAAGAATGACACACTATCTACAAAAGGAAGATTTGAAAAACTCAAAGCCAACTTCTACAAATGAAAAATAGTACAGTACAGTTGGCCCTTTATATCTGCAGTTTTGCATCTAAGCAACTATAGATTAAAAATACTCAGAAATAAAATTATGTTCATAGTGAACACATGCAGATTTTTTCTTGTCCTCATTACCTATGCAATACAGCATAACAACTATTTACTAGTATTTACATTACATTAGGTAGTCTAGGCATGATTTTCAAAGTACACTGGGATATGCATAGGTTATATGCAAGGACTTCAACATTCACTGATTTTGATATCCTCAGGGTCCTACAGCCAGTCCTTACAGATATTGAAGGGGGGTATGCTTGAAGTTTTAAAATTCAGTAAAAGAGTTAAATGGAGATAATTTTACTGGATTAATATATTGTTAAGATAATTGTACTGTATTATAGATTTTAGGATTTTAGAAAAGTAATCAGCAAACAGCACAGAGAGAGTTAAATACAGGGAAAAGACACAAGGTCAGAATATGGGGAGGTTGGAATGAGAGGTCTCACAAATGAGTATTTGTAGTTTTATAATAAGTAATCAGGACAGAGGAGGTGGGGAGTGATACACAACTGCCTATTCAAAATTTTCACTTGGAAATCTATGTAAAACTTAACTCCTGGTCATCCTTCTCCAAACCTGATTCTCTCCCAGCTATCTTCAAATTATTAGAAGGCAACTTCATTCTTTTAGTTACTCAAACCAAAAACTCAGGTAATTCTTGACTCATGTCTCTCCACAACATACCATATCAAGATATGTGCAATTCTTTTAGATTTTCTCTAAACACAATTGCAGCATCGAATTTTCACTACATCTCCTCCTACCACCTTGGCCATCACTAACTGTCATCACTAACTTGTCATCACTAACTGGGAAAATTACAAAAACTTCCTAATTTCTATTGCTGTTTCTCCTATTGCTTTCACACAGTCTAATCTCAACACGGCACCAAGAAAAATCATTCAGATAATATCGTTTTCCATTGTTGGGAATTGAACTTAGAGCCTCAAATATGCTATTTAAGTGCTCTACCCTCAGCTATTGCTCCAGCCTGACAGACCTTTTTTAAAATGTCAGAAACTTCCAATTCTGAAAAGATAGATTAGGCTTTTTGCCACTATTTCAACAAGTATGACTAAATACCATACATGTTACATATAAACAAATAAGATTTTTGAAAGGTTGAGTGAAAACTGAACAGCCGGAGATATTGAGACCTAAGGAACAACATAATCATGAGTTTCAAGGTTTCTTTTTGCCCCATACACCCTAGAGCAGATACTAGAGAAGTTGGCAACCCACAAACACCAACAAAGGCAGACAAAACGTCTTGAGAAAATCCTCCTTTCTCTAGCAAGTGGATCAAGAAAGGGCAGGCTACAACCCAGAATACTTTTAGGTAATGACTATCCTAGGACAGCCAAATGTTACAAAAAAATTCTGGTTCTACCTCTACTCTCACCAACAAGGACTGTGTAAAAAGACTCTTTGCAGGCTATGATGAAATTCTTTAACCTCCCTATACTCACCATTGAGGTTATATCAGAAAAACTTAAATGGAGAACTTTAATTTGCATCTCCTTCTGGTGTTAATGAGGTAGCACCACATCTTCACATGCCAGATCATTTTCAGGAAAAGACAACTCAAACACAAGATTTAACTGAGCTCCAGAGTATCGTTAATACCCCAAATATCCAAGTTTCGTTTAAAAATACTCATATAAAGAACTAGAGAGGTTTCAAAATGAATAAAATATAATTAACAGATGTGAATACCAACATACACAGAATCATCTGAGAAGTGCAAAAGAACCATCATCAAAAATGATTCACAAGCACAAACACACTTGAAACAAATGAAAAAATTCAAAGTTTCTGCTAAACAACAAAAGATATCTTAAAAACAATGGAAATTTTAGAACTAAATATAAAATAACCAAAATGAAAAAAATCAATGAATGGGCACAATAGCAGAATATTAGCAAATAATCAGAGAACGTGGAGGGAAAATGATAAAAGTTAAGTAGCATGAATAATAGAAAACAGACTGAAAAGTTAAGAGTCTCAGGACCTGTGGGACCATAACAAAAATTCTACAATGTTTATCATTACAGTCCTGGAAGGAAAGGAAATAGACTGTAGGGTTAAAAAAAAGTATTTAAAGAAACCCTGGCTAAAATCTCCTCAAATATTAAAATGTTATGTTTTTTAAGAAGTTCAAATGTTATTTGTGGATTGTATTTATGTTGAATCCAAGCCAGGAGCAAATGCAATAACTTCTTTCTTATAAGGATTATTGACTCCTTTTTCTGGTACTGAAGTGGACATTACTCATTTAAATTTACCAGGTTCATTTTTTGAAGAGAATTTTGCCTTTATTTCCTTGTTTTGCCTATGAGGCAGGGCGAGTTGGTTGCTTTTTGGTGATTAGTTAAAGAAACCAAATCTGACTCTTCCTTGGTTTCAACTTTGCAGGGGTGGCTGCAGCAGCAGGAGCAGCAATGGTGGCAACAGCCACAATTGCAGATGGATCAGTCAACTTGAAGACCCTGACTTTTCTAGAAAGTAGGAAGGTAGCAGTCTCCACAAACAAAACCAGCAGCTGCTGGTATCCATTGGTGATAGAATGGGGGCACTGATGCAGCAGCTGGGAAACGAGTCTGCAGATAAACAATGGCAATATTGCAGACACCATCCAGAAAAACGAGAATACAGTTTCCTCTGTAGTGTCAGGCACTTCAGTGTTGTAGGCATTGCTGAGGTAAAACACCTGTGGATGATTAGCCTAAAGGCGAAGAGGAGCATTTTCAGCAAGTTGGTTTCACCAGCTCCTACGTTGCCTTCAGTCTTAATCAGCTTCACATCCCTTAGGATTTCAGTGGTACTCCTGGAAATTTTATTGATCATGCCCAAAGCCTAGAAAAAGGAGGTCTTTTAGGGCCGCAGATCAGTGTTTTGGGTCAGCACAGTGACTTTACATGGTACAATGGCATGAACATGGGAAGAAGCTGGCACCTTATTGGCCAGCAGCATATCCTTAATATCAATGAGGTCCTTCTTGGTGGACGCAAAACCCACATTTCTCCCAGATATGAAGCAATGGTTTCTTTAGAGCTGGGTTGTTTTCTAGATGTTCGCAGATGGCCTTGTGCATCATGGCGTTTTTGCTCATCCACATGACAACCTTCCCTCCAAGGGACATGTGTATCTGCTGCATCTGCTTGGAGCCCATGTTGTCTGCTCCCACAATGAAGCATCATGAATAATTATCCAAAAGTTGGATGATCTTAAGAAAGTAGTCGGATTTCCAGTTTCTCCTGTATTCCCTGGACATTACAACAGTGCATCAGCAGTTGCCATGAGGGTTTAAAGACAAAGTCACTCACGAAAAGGTACCTGGAGAGAGAAGCTCCTTGTCTGAGTCTTTTGCCCATCATTGGGACACAATTTCTGACAACCACAACTTAAGAGAGAAAGGTTTATTTTAGTTCAGAAGTCTCAGTGCATGGATGGCTGATTGGTAATGGCAGAAGGGCCTAGTGGAGAAAATCTGTTCACAGCATCACAACATGAAGCAGAAAGAGAGGGTGGAGCTAGTGAGGGAGGTATTACACTTCCAGGTCATGCCCTCTGACCAGATCTCACCTCTTAACATCACAAGAAATCAATGGATTAATCCACAGATATAATTATCCTCTATGATTAATCACCTACCAACACATGAGGCTTTTGAGATACATTCCGGATCCAAACCATGAAATTCCAAACTTGCCCCCTGAAAGACTCATGCTCATTTCATTATGCAAAATGCATTTAGTCCGTCTCTGAAAGTTTCCAAATCTTAACAGCTAGCACTGCTAAAATGTCCAAGGCAAAAGTCTCCTCTGAGACTCAAGGCGCACTGTTAGCTGCAAGCCCCTGTAAAAATCAGAGAAAAATTAAATCTAATGTACAATGGCACAGGATAAACATTCCCATTCCAAAAGAGAAGAATAGGATAGAAATTGAATCAAGGCAAGACCAAAACTCAAAAGTGAAAACACCAAATCCTGTAACTCTGTGTCCAGGATTCAGGGCAAACTGTAGCAAGACGTGGGCTCCAAAGGCCTTGGGTGGTCCTGCCCCTGTGGCATTTCCTCTGGCTACAACCTTCAAGTCTTCTTTTTTGATCTGGATCCCCTCACAGTCTGTGGTCTTGTTCAGCAAATGGACCACATTTCTGATCTCTCTGAATTTCTGAAGTATCCATTACATGTTGGTTTCACTCTCACAGCTTCAAAACTGCCCTCTTAGGAGCACACTGCCAACACTCCAAAGCCACCTTCTGAAATATGGGTGAAAGTGTCTGTGACCTCACAACTCTTTCATCATGCATGCCTGTAACATCAGTATCATTTAGGTGATGTCAAAGTCTGCCACTGGCTTCAGCAGTAGTCTGGTTCCTTTGGATCATCACTACACTGGCTTCAGAGTTCTTAGGTGGCTGACTCTGGAAGGTTGAAATCTAGCCAGAACTTTTCTCTGCAGCCCTACAGGGTGCTCTGGATCACTCTTCTCAGAGCAAATATTTTTGTTTTTGTATCGTTGAACTGGAAAAGAGGTGTTGCTAATCTCTCAGGTGCCCTCAAGGTATCTTTTCTATTATCCTGGTGCAAGGTACTTGGCTCATTATTAATACTAATCTGTTCAATAACTATGCATTCCTCTGCCCCTTCTTTACAGATGCTTTCATTCTGGCATAACTGAAAATTTTCACGTCTTTTCCTCTGCCATTTTTTTTTTATTCTCAGTGTATTTTGGCTAGAAGTTGCAAACAATAGCCATGTAACAGTCAGAACGTGGGGAAGCCTTAAATTTTCCTTGACTAGATTAATTTGCCCACTGATCTTAATCTCAGTTTCAGGCAAGGGTCAGGAAATGTATGCTGATATACATTTTTCCAGAGTGTAGTATGCATGGTTACCATAGAGTTTTCCTTCCCATTTGAAACCACTCGAACCCAGCCTTTGTGATCTATACTTGTATCAATATTTTGGTCTTCTGAGCTGAGATCAAGCTTGATTATAAGTCTTCTGAGCTTATCAAGCTTGATTTATAAGCCTGTTTAGGGTTGTCTAGCCAGCATCTCAAAACCTTTCCAAAATCCTCCTGCAAACCAGTTTCAAAAACTTCTAATTTACATTGTCTGGTAAAGTCAAAGTAACAACCTCAACTCTCTGGTACTAATTTCTGTGTTAGTTATATTTTTATTGCTTGGAAACAATACCTAAGATCCACAACTTAAAGGAGAAAAGGTTTATTTTAGCTCATAGTTTCAGAGGATCTCAGTTAATTCATGGTTTGTTGGAAATGGTGGAAGGGCATGGTGGAGGGTCTAGCCATAGAAAAGCTACTCATCCCATGGCAGCAGGAAGCATAATGAGGGAGAAGGGTGGAACTACTGAGGAAGATATACCCTTTCAGATCATGTACCAGTAGTCCACCCCTTCTGACAAGGTTCCAACTCTTAATACCACAGAAAATTAAAGAACTAATCAACCGATACAATTGTCCCCTGCAATCAAATCACCTTTTAAAATCATGAGACTTTGGGGAGAAATTCCCTATCTAAACCATAACACCTATATTAATTTCAATTTGAACATAAAAGAAGATTGGCTTCTGATTTTTATTAGATTTACTTCGATAGAACAAGTCATAATTTCTGAAGAAAATTTATATTTCAAGTTAAAACAATTATTTTTCTCAACTTCCACTTACGTTGTGCTATATTATGGTCTCTAAATGTGTACAATTTTGGCATGAAATGGCTAGAGCTAAAACAAGTGGATTTTTGATAAATGTTCCAATAACCATAACAAAGGTAAAATAAAAAGCAAAAGAAGTCAAGAAGTTAGTCCTAAAAGGCATGTTAACTGTAGCTAGGAAAGAAAGGAGCAACCCAAAAACTAAAAGGAGGCCAGGGGAAGGTCAGAAATTCCGAAGGAACATCAAAAGAGGAGAAAAAAATCCCAGCAGCCCAGGAAGCTGCCACCGGCCAGCTGCAAACAGCTGGGAGCCGCAGGCAGCTGCAGAGGAAGGAAAGGTCATGTGGACCCCGGAACATCTGAAGGAGATGGGAGAGGATGAATCTCCCCAACAACTGACAGAAGGAAGTGGGAAGGTCAGAAATCCTGAAGTCATATTCGAAGCGGAGGAAAAACAAAAAAACAGCTAACTCAGCACGGTCCTGAGATACCAGCATCCACAGACCACAGTTGGAGGAAAGCCCAAAGGCCGGAACCTCAGTCTGAGGTAAGCACAAATCCTGGAGAGGTGGGAATTATTGACAGCTGGTAGCCCCAGCCTCTGAAAAACAAAGCGACAGGTAATGTGTACTACAAACACAACGTGTGTTCACCTAGAAAATGCCCCCTGGAGCCCAGATCAGAAGCAGTGCTTGGCAGCCATAAAAAACAATGATGTAAGCAGGAGCTATTTTAAAAAGAAGGGGGGAAGGGGCTGGAGGAATGGCTCAGCAGTTAAAGTGCTTGCCGCAAATATTAGTCAAGCATTAAGTACCCGAGTTCGATTCCCCAGCACCACATAAGCCAGACGTGGTGGCGCACACCTGTAATCCCAGCACTCGGGAGGCTGAGGCAGGAGGATTGCCATGAGTACAAGGCCAGCCTGGGCTCCACAGTGAGTTCAGGACCAGCCTGAGCTACAAAGTGAGACCCTTTCTCAAAAATAAAAAAATAAAATAAAAAGAAGGAGGGGAAAAGCCCAAGACTAAACCCTTTAGAGTAAAAGAGAGCTCAGAAGAGCACATCAGGGTTTTTGGAGTCACCACTAAACAGTACCTAGGAAGAAACTTGCACAAGAGGCAGAGAGAGCAGAAAAGAGGGGGGTGGGGGAAGGCCACTGATCTCCTGAAGAGCTCAGGGGCACCTCTAAGGGTGGAGAGCCCCGCCCTGGGAGAGGGAAGCCAAGAAAGGCGGGAGAGCTTTACTGAGGGGACCAGGGATGAACAAGATACCTCAAAATGGGGCTCATCGCTCCATGCCTCCTGCATGTGCCAGAGGCTACAGGGTCACTGCTGCCCTGTGCGCCAGAGGCATCTAGGACCAAGAAGCCCATCGCCCTGTCCATCCTGCGTGCCAGAGGCTTCCAGAGACTTCCAGAGAATTCCATCTCACCATCATTCCCAAGCCCCAGAGGCTTCCAGAGGCACATTGGAATAGAAATTCCATCGCCCTGTCCATCCAATGAGCCAGAGGCTTCCAGGGGCATCTAGGATAGGGCCTTCACCAAACTCTTCTTTCCTGCGCACCAGAGATGCAAGACAGAGACAGCAAAACCATGAGAAAGTGTGGTAATATATCTTCTACAAAAAGACCTGACACCCCAGAAGATGATATCAAAGAAGAAATATACCAGAAGATAATGAAGACAATGCAAGAAATTAGAGAAGAAAACAACAGAGATACAAAAAAAATTGGAAGCAGATATTCAGAAAGTGGAAAACACACAGGAAATAATAAGCAACCACATTAAACATCTTCAGAATAGAATGTCAGACCTAGAAAATAAAATGATTGACCTGGAACATACAGGCCATAAAGAACACAAAACAAAAACAGAAGAAAGTGAATCATCACAACAGCTGATAGATGATTCAAAGAGAAAAAAGAAACCTCAGAATTATGGGAGTCCAGGAGAAGACTGAGGAAAAACAAAAGGCTTAAAGGTCATCTGAAATGAAATTACGGAAGAAAATTTTCCAAATCTGAGAAGAGAAATGAACATGGAACTACTGCAAGCACATAGAACACCAAACAATTTTGATCAGAAGAGATCCTCATCATGACATATCATAATTAAAATACTAGAAACCTAACACAAAGAGAATACTAAAAGCTGTAAGAGAAAAAACAGAAGGTGACCTACAAAGATGAACCCATCAGGATAACTGCAGCTTCTCAACCCAGACCTTAAAAGCCAGGAGATCATGGAGCAATGTCATCCAAGCACTAAGAGAACATAAATGCCAAGACTGCTATATCCAGCAAAGTTATCTTTTAATTTAAAGGGAGAAATTAAAACTTTCCATGATATAGAAAGCTTAAGGAAATTTTCAACCACTAAGCCAGCATTGCAGAGAAGACTTAGAGGAAACTTACAAAGCAAAAGAAAGGCCAGTGACACCAATGACCTCAGAGAGAAAGAGTCAACAGCTAGAGGAGAATGAGCTGAGAAAAAAGTAAGACTGAAAAACTATAACGATGACAGGACCTACCAAACATATGTCAATAATTACTCTAAATGTAAATGGCCTCAACTCACTGATTTAAAGACATAGACTGGCTGACTGCATCAAAAAACAGAAAACCACTATTTGTTTCTTACAAGAGACACACTGCACCCACAAGGAAACTCATAGACTGAAAATAAAAGGATGGAAGTCAATATTTCCTGCAACAGGACTCAGGAAACAAGCAGGGGTAGCTATATTAGTCTGAGATGCATCAGATTTCAAAACAAAACAGCTAAGGAAAGACAAAGATGGTCACTGTATACTGATAAAAGGGACAATGGAAGAGGAAGAACTCGCAGCTATCAATATGTATGCTCCCAACTCTAGAGCACCCAATTATGTAAACCAAAAATTATTACATCTAAAAGGACATATAGGCCCCAATACAACTATAGTATGGGACTTTAATACTCCACTATCACGGATAGATAGATCAACCAGACAGGAAATCCACAAAGATATACAACAACTAAACGATACTATAGAAAACTTGGACATAACAGATATTTACAGAATTTTCCACCCAACATCAACTGAATACATGTTCTTCTCAGCAGCACATGGAACGTTTTCTAAAATAGACCATGTTCTAGGCCATAAGTCATGCTTAAATAAATACAAAAAAATAGAAATAAGTCCTAGCATATTCTCAGACCATAGTGGAATAAAACTGGAACTTAACAGCAAAAGAAACAGAAGAAAATACACAAATATATGGAGACTTAACAACTTACTACTGACCAAATAATGGAAGGAACCAGAGAAGGAACCAGAGAAGAAATCAAAAACTTCATAGTGTTAAATGATGAAGGAAGTACATCATATCAGAATCTATGGGACACAGTGAAAGCAGTTCTTAGAGGGAAATTCATAGGCATAAATGCACACATCAGAAGAACAGAAGAGTCACAAATAAACATGTTAATGATGCACATTAAGGCCCTAGAGAAATAAGAACAATTTAATTCAAAAAGCAATAGAAGAGAAAAAATTATAAAGATCAGATCTGAAATTAATGAAATTGAAATTGAAAAGACAATAATAAAAAAGATTAATGAGTCAAAGAGCTGGTTCTTTGAAAGAATTAGCAAGACAGACAAACCTCTAGCTAAACTCACCAAAAGAAGGAAAGAAAAAGGACACATTAATGCACTTAGAAATGAAAAGGATGAAACTACAGCAGACTCTGCTGAAATTCAGAATATTTTGAGAAATTATTTTGAACACTTATATTCTAACAAGATAGAGAATTGTGAAGAAATGGATGACTTTAGGAAGTCACACATGAAGAATACCAAAATTGAATGAAGACATGAAAATCTTGAAGAACCCCATTACTCACACAGAAATTGAAGCAGTAATAAAAGCTCTACCTACAAATAAAAGCCCAGCACCAGATGGATTCACAGCAGAATTTTTTCAGAACTTCAGGGAAGAACTAGCACCAATCCTTCTCAAACAGTTCCACAAAGTTGAAAGGGATACTACCAAACTCATTTCTGGAGGCTAGCATCACCCTAGTCCCAAAACCAGACAAAGACTTAACCAGGAAGGAAAATTATAGACCAATATCCCTAATGAATATAGATGCAAAAATGCTTAACAAAATTCTGGAAAACAGAATCTAACAAGTAATCAGAAAGATCATACACCATGATCAAGTGGACTTCATTGCTGGGATGCAAGGCTGGTTCAACATATGTAGATTAATTATTATTTATAATTGTATATTAGTTTGCAAAACAGAAAAATTACATTCAACATGAGGAATTGGTATAAAAATCTTTAAAAAATATGTATGCATGAATTTATGGACAGATGGATAATTGGATAAAATGATAAACCAAATCTGGCAAAATGTTAGTAATTAGTGAAATGTGAGCAAATAAGTTATGAAAGTAAAAAAATTCTGAAATAACTGTGCCATCATATCTATTATTTAAATATACTTATGTGATGCAGATTTAAGTTCATTTAATGTAGCAATTTGATATAAACTTAAGTTCGCTTATTGTAGCAATTCACTTACTAGGTCTTTGATGTAAGTTTATCCTAAGAAAACTGATTGATGTAATGATAACCTTTTGAACCTACAAACATGTACATTTCAGTACTCAGCTAAGGCATTTGAAATTTAACTTTTCTCTTTTTTTTTCTCACATTTTCTAGTCTTATGTATTACATTGTTACAGTTCTTTCCTCATGTGGACTGGTGGGTGAGGCCAGGTTAAAGAATCTTTTAAAAAGATATAGCAAAATACAGGAAAATAAAGAACTTCTGACAAATGTCCCAATGAAGGGCTCTGCTGGACTCAGAGAAGAGGCATCAAGATTTGAACACTGCGGCCCACTCTATGAGTAGCAAGCTGAGCTAACGAGTGGTGATTTGAGGGAAGTGAGTCAGACACAGAAGATTTAATATGTTAAATATTGTATGGTTTCTCTGATTTGGGAAACCCAGAATACAGGCATTCTGTAGAACCTCGTGGTGTGATAGTGGGAGTCTGGGGTTGGTGGGGAGGGATTGAGAGGGCCAAAAATGGGAAGGCATTGTAAAGTTGATGTTATATATATGTGCACAAAATACTCAAATTCATTGTAAACATTATGTATTGCATATGTATATTAATAAAAATGGTAGGAAAAACTTTAAAAAATAAACAATAAAAATCAGTGAACTTGATTAAAAAATAAACAATAAAAATCAGTGAACTTGATTAAAATTAAGCACAGGACACTTGTGTTTAATATTGCGCATAAAATTTTAGCTGAAGCAATTAGGCAAGAGGAAGAAATGAAAAGGCAATAAAGCTAGGCCTGGTGGCTCAGGCCTGTAATCCTATCACTCTTGGAGGCTGAGGCTAGAAGTTTGAGCCGATCCTGGGCAATTTAACAACTTATTGAGATCTTGTCTCAAAAACTGCACTGGGGATGTAGCAAAGGCCGTGGGTTGACTCTCTAGTACCACAAAAAATAAGGAATACAAACAAGAAAACAGAAGTTACATTATCCCTACTTGCAGATCCTAAAATCTCTCCTAGAAGTCTTTTTGAGACTAGGTCTCACTCTGTAGTCTGGGCTGGTCCTGAACTCACTATGTATTCCAAGTTTAAACTCACAGCACTTCTCTTGCCTCCACGTCCCAAGTGCTGTGATTAAAGACATGCACCACTATGCCCTGTTTATGTGGCCTGGAAGAATCAAACTCAGGGCCTTGCACTTGCTAGGCAAGTCCTCTAACTGCTGTGCTATTCCTTCAGACCCACCAATATAAGAATTTTAGATCTGATAAATTTAGTTTAAAAAATGGGATATAAAGTCAACATACAAAAATCAACAGCTTTTCTATACACAGATAATGAACCTGATAAGAAAGAGCAAGAACATAAGATAAACCTAACCAAGGAGAGTAAAAACCTCTATAACGAAAATTACAGAACATTGAAGAAAGAAATGGAAGAGAGTAAGTGAAACGACTTTCCATGCTCACGGATCAGCAGAATTAACATTGTTGAAATGGCCACAATATTGAAAGTGATCTACAGATTCAATGCAATTTCCATCAAAATGCCAATGACATTTGTCATAGGGTTAAACAAAATAAAATTCATGTAGAGGCATAAAAGACCTAGAATAAAGCAATTCTAGACAAAGAGAGCTGTGCTGGAGTTATCACTATTCTCAATTTCAAAATATACTCCAACCATCATAACAAAAACCAGCACAATACGAGCATAAAAATAGACATGGAGACAAAAGGAATAGACTAGAGGACACAGAAACGAAGCCATTCTTCACAAAAAGGCTAAAAGCATGCGTTGGAGAAGTGACAGCCTTTGAAAAGCACAAATGGTGCTGCAATAACTGGATATCCATCTTTACACAATTGGAAATAAATTCTTTTCTCTCATCCTGCATGAAGATCAACTCAAAATAATCAAAGACCTAAGTATAAGACCCAATACTTTGAAACACCTAGTAGAAAGCACAGGAAAACACGTGACTACAATAAGCAAAGCCAAAGGCTTTCTGAATAGGAATTCAATAGCTCAAGAAATAATAGACTCAACAAGTGGGATTAGAGCAAATATAAAAAGTTTCTACACAGCAAAGGAAAAAAACAGTGGAAATAGCCTATTGAATGGAAGAAAATATTTGGCTGTCATACAGAAGATTTTTAATTTGCTATTACCTCTATTATCGATTCTTGGTGTTATATCTTGTAGATCAGAAGGTCTATTGTGAAAGTATTCCAGTAGGTTCCATGTTTCCATTTAACCATCCAGATCTTTGACCCCCTTCGATTCGATTACTACAGGGTGAACAGTGCAGGTCGGGATTCATTCATCTGCATGGGGATAACCAACTCTCCCGGCACACTTTGTTAACGAGGCTATCTCATCTTCCACTATATGTTTTTGGCCCCTATCTTGAAGACTGCACGGCTGGGCACTTCTCAGGCTGTCTCTGCATCCTCAATTCTGGTCTATTAGTCCACCTGCTCTGTTACTTTTTTCCAGTTAGATGTGGTTTCTGTCATTGTTGCTCTGCAATATAACTTTTGGAATATTATTTTATTAGTAGGTATTTGCAAAACATAATAATAGCAATGAGATTGAGAAACTGGTGCACCTAACATATTGCACCTTGATCATTTTTACTTCCGATCTTCATTCCCACCTCCTCAGTCCCACAACCCCTTTTCCTCTTTACAAAGTCTATCTTCCTCTTTTCTTCTGTCTCTATTTTACATTGCTTTTTTTTTAATAGTTTGGTTTTCTCATAGTAGAGAAATCGTGTGATATTTAACCTTCTGTGTCTGATTTGTTTTACTAAGCATGGTGGTCTCAAGGTATATAATTTTCCTACAAATTATTCAAATTTGTCTTTCTTTATGGCAGAGTAGTACTCCATTGTGTAAATATATTACATCTTTTCTTCCAAAATTATTATTTTATTAGTATGTTTTTGTGATACATAATAATAATAATCAGCTTGAGAAATTTGTGCACATACATATTGCATCTTGCTCACTTTTACTTCCTTTCCCTCTTCCCAGCTCCTTCCCTCCCCACATTTCCTTTCCCCCTTCACAAAGTCCATCTTCCTATTTTCTTCCTTTTTTCTTCCTCTTTGTTTTTTTGAGACAGGGTCTCGCTCTGTGGTCCAGGCTGGTCCTGAATTCACTTCAGAGCCCAGGCTGGCCTTGGACTCACGGCAATCCTCCTGTCTCAGCCTCCCGAGTGCTAGGATTAACAGGTGTGTGCCACCACGCCCAGCTTAGGTGGTGCTGGGGAATCGAACTGGGATACTTAGTGCTTGCTAGGCAAGTGCTTTTAACCGCTGAGTCATTCCTCCAGTTCCCCCTAGGCATATCTGAAAAGCAAAAAGTTGCTAATGCATAACATGCTAAAATAGATAGCTGCAAATTATTAACACTTAATAGTAATAATAATGAAAATGGTGGGTTAGGGAAAAGGTCAAGTGAAATTTAGAGTACTTTTTGCAAAATAAAATAAAAACTTGAAGACTAGAAGAAAGTAAATAGAATTGGACTCATATAACAAAAAGAAAGAAGAACAAGAAGAAGACATGAAAAACAAATTTAGAAAGAATACAAATTTTTAAAGGGCAAAAAGAACAAATAGAAACAAAAAGGAAGACAAAACCAAAAAAATAAATAAGCCCAACTCCAAGATACAAAGAACAACTGAGATGAATCCAAAAATTTCCCTGCCTTGAGTATTTTGGCTAAATAGTCTCTTTGCATTTCTTGTTGTGTTCACATCCACCCGATAACGGTGATATAGTGGGGAAAGTTGAAATCAAACAGCAACCTACTCTCGTTTCCTGCTTGCTTTTGCTAGCACTGAGGAGACCTGCTCCACACGTCCCACAGCTGAATCTACTGAAATGTGCTTCTAGCCTGAGTGCCTTCACTCCGACTGTGCATATACACGAATTGGAAACTAAAGATCTTCCCATAATAACTCCTGATTGGGTCACTCCCCTAATATGGTGCTGCTAAGACTTGCCTCTCATATACCGGTCTGCTGAGCGGAAGGAGACTCTTTTAAGGTAAAATTCCGAACTGCCTTTGAAGTTTCTATTTCCCATAGGCTTCTTCTAAAGGCCAGCACTGTCCATTCTTCTTGTTCTGCTACTGAGATTACCGTACGTGGGTAGATGGAGATGGCTTCACAGTTGTGTAGTCCCCTCTCCATTGTCTTCAGTCTGTGCAGCTTCTCTGCGGTTTCTTACTTTCCTATTTGACACCCTTTTCATTTCCAGAGCTCTTCTCTTTCACTTAGCTAAATTGTAAATATACATTTGTTTTACTATACACCCACTTTTTTGATGTGCCCGTGAGGAGCTGCTAACGAAAGAGTTCTACTTTGCTGCTTTCTTGTCGTCTTCCAGTGGAGTGACGTGAGTTAAAAGTTAAGGGAAAGGTGTCAGGAGTGTGCACCAAGGCAAAAGCCTTGAATGCATGGAGGCAGAAATGGTACATGCTTTAAACAGCGTATACTGAAGACAGAAGTATTGTTCTTGCCCAGGTTAACAGGAGATCATCAGGCCATCCCACATTCTAAGCTGAACACTTGCCTTTTTTACTAGATCTATACATCAATTATCAGCATGTATAATGTCATGCCTTTGCCTTAACATGTGTGTAGCTTGTTAAGGATCACCACAAGATTGTTCCATAGCCAGTTTCAATGAACCCTCACGTGATTTTAGCCCAAGATGTTTTGATCTTTCTGTAATTACTTTCTGCAGTAAATAAATTTGGGAGGAAGTTCAATTCAACACTGCACCTTGTTTCTCCCTTCTTGAGGGAGATTTCTTGGGGTAATCCCCCTGGGCCTCTCAATGCTACAAATACATTGGGCTGTGAGTAATCTTTTTATCTCCAGACACTCTGTGGAATGTAGTGTTTTCCCAGCTTTTATTTTTCATGTTTTATTAATATGTAATACATAATACTTACATTGAACTTGAGTATTTTGTGCACATATATATTGAATCAAAGTTACAAATTGTTCCCCTCTCCCTTTTTTGACCCTCCAATTCCCTCCCTATTCCCCCCTAGTTCCCACTGACCCCTATTTAGTTCTCTGAAATGACTGTATTCTGGGTTTCTCATATGAGAGAAACCATTCAATATTTAACCTTCTGTGTCTGACTCACTTCACTGAGCATGATGGTCTCAAGTTGCGTCCATTACCTACAGAACCTCAAAACTATCTGTATTTATAGATAAGTGGCATTCCACTGTGTACATATACCACAATTTATGTATCTGAAAAACTGTGCCTCAAATGTTGAACTCCCGTTCCCCTACCCCCACCCCTCCCCAAACCCCATCATGAAAGGACCTGAACAAACAATTCCGAGAATTCCGAGAATGTTAAGTACTTCCCAGCAACGCCCCAGTTCCCGGAACTAAGGCTAACAGCACCTAGATAGCACAGGGGCTGGCAGCACCTGTTGCAAGACCCAGATGTTAACCAAGATATTGACCCATAGCATACCCCATCACGGCACCGAAGTGTAGACCAATAGACAAACTGTACCTTTTAAATAAGCCAATCATAGAACGACCCTCCAACCCCCGCCAACCCCTCCCTTCGCCTTCGGTTTTCAAGCTTAACGACAGCCTGTAACAGCCACTCGGGGTCCTTCACCTTCCCGAGGCTGAGGGACCCAGACGCGTCTGTTAACAAACCTTCCTCCTGCTTTTGCATCAACCGAGTCGCCTGAGTGGTCTTCTTGGGGTGACCTTCGCCGGCAGGACTTTTGGGTCCAACATATCCACTGATCTGTTGAGTATTTTGGTGTCTTCTGCATTTTTTGCTTTTATTAGTTGTGCTGCTATGAACATGAGTATACATATATCTCTTTTATATGACGCTTTTAACTCTTTTTTGGAAAGAGTCCAAGAAGAGGTATCACTTGCTCAAAGGGGATATTTATTTTCAGCCTCTTGAGGAATTCCCAAACATAAAAAAAGTTCAACATCCCTAGCCATTAGAGAAATGCAAATTGAAAACATCGCTAGGATCTCATCTAACCCCAGAGAGAATGTTGTATATCAAGAACTTGAACGGCAACTAATGTTGGTGAGGCTGTGGAGATAAAGGAACCCTCTTACACTGCTGTGTGACTGTAAACTAGTACAACCACTGTGGAGAGCAGTGTGGAATTCCTCCAACATTTATTTTTTAAATGTATCTTTTCATAGAAACCATAACACTTTATGTTTTTCCTTTTATTTTATTGTATCAATACATACAAAGTTAAAAATAAAATAGTGCTAAAGTATGTCTAATAAAACCCAACAATATCCTGTGTCACTCATTCTCATTATAAATCATATTCCCTAGGAGCAATTGTTTTTCAACCAACTTTGTTGCTTTTGGCTATTTCTTCTGGCATTTACCACTTTCAATTCCATTCTTCTTTCCCATCTCTCAAGCACCAGGTAATTTCTTAGCCTCCTTTGCAGCTAAGGATGACTGCATGACGCAGAGATGGCCAGTGAGATAACTTCTGGGAGGGCTCCTAGGCAAGCTTTTGCTTTCTTGAGCAAAGAAACACATGTAGATCATTCTGTCCCTTTTTCTTTCTTCCCGTAATTTAATTGTGTTGTCTGGAGCCATGACAGCTATCTTTTCTTTATGTGCCCATGATGTTGAAGAGTGAAATTAACCATGGACAAATGAGGCGAAGTGTAGAACAATGGGTCTTTAATTAGAAACAAAGGATAGAGAAGTAAAAGCTCCCACTATCTGGGATGGGGTCCAAAGGTGGTTGCCTGCATAACAGCTGTCTTATGACCATCAAGATGAAGAAAACCTGATAAGGAAGAAAAAATTAAAAAGAGTTTATTTCCTCATGTAGCACCAAAATTCTAATTAATTGAAAAAAGTAAATAATAAAAAGATGTATGTGCTTAAGCCTCTTTGTGTTGTTGTTGTTGTTGTTGTTGTTGTTGTTGTTGTTGTTGTTGTTAGTTGTAGCTGAAAAGATTTTTAAGTGATGGATCTCAGTGATTCCTCATAATATTCTTATACCACTATTTCTTATTTTAGACATTTCAGACATCAACACTTAATGTCATAGTAGAAGATTTGCCTATTTTCTATTCATTTCGCATATGCTGGTACTTTTCTCCTTTTATTCTTTTGATACAGTTGTATTCCAACTCCTACAGTAGCCACTATAGTCAAGAAATATATTCAGGGGAATGGAGGAATGGCATAGTGGTTAAAAGTGCTTGCCTAGCAAGCACAAGGTCCTGAGCTTGTTTTCCAGCACCACATAAAGCTGGGCATGGCGGCACATGCCTATAATCCCAGCACTCAGGATGCTGAGGCAGGAGGATTACTGTGAGTTCAAGGCTAGCCTGGCCTACAGAGCAAGACTCTGTCTCAAAAAATAGTTCAAACGAACAAGGTATAAAATCACATTTTAAAAAAGGAAGAAGTATATTCAGATTACCATACATTTTGCACTAAAAATATTTTTAGCTTCAATAACCACTTGATACTTTTCCAGTTGAAATATACCTAACTAGGGCTGGAGAAATCACACAGCAGTTAGAGCAATTGCCTAGTAAGCACAAGGCCCTGAGTGCAAATTCCTAGCACCACATAAATTAGGTGTGGTAGCACATGCCTGTAACCTCAGCGCTCAAGAAGCTGTGACAGGATCACTGTGAGCCCAAGGCCAGCCTGGGCTACACAGTAAATTCAGCACCAGCCAGGCCAGAGCAAGACCCTGTCTCAAAAAAAAAAAAAAATAGTTTCAATTTTGTCATTTTTTATGCTTTTTATAAATCTGTTAGTATATTTTTGACAAATGTTCCAGTTTATCAGCCCATTGTTTTAAGAAGTCTACAAAAAGTTGATTTTTTGTGCCCTGTTTAAGGGGTAAAGTCAGCTATTAGATACTCTTTATGGTGGCAAGTGGGGACCTGCACAACCCACCTGGGGACCTCTGTAAACACAAAGTGAAAATCTTTGCTCTGGGACAGTATGGTCTCTTTGGGAATTCTTGATATTTTGCTGGAATGTAGAATCTTGGCTCTTGTGATCTCTACTGTGGTCATGGAAAGGTAAATGAAAAGTTGGGGCGATAACGATACAATAGCTACTTTAAATCATCCCACTTGAGGCTCCTTGTATCCCTCCCATTGTTAGGATACCTTTACTTCACCTCTCCTGGTCTACACACGCCCAGATGTGGACTATCCCTGTGCATTTCTCTTACTTTCTTTCGGAGTTATGGCCCCTCTAGCCAATTTCTACTTGCTGAAAAGTTGTTGAAATTTCTCCCACATTGGTGAGATCCCTTGCAGGTTGTGGATTTATACCCTTGATTCCTTTGCTCTTATTCTGTGAAGCCTCCGGAGTTAAAGGAGCAAACACATTCTATCCAGAAATCCAAATGTGCCACAGATTGTCTCCAAGTACCAGGCGTGTAGCCTAGCATTTGTGAACAACTGGAAATGGAAAAAGCCAAGATTGGGAATCTGATGGATTTAAGTCTGACTTTTGACTGGTGTTCTTAATTAGCTTATTTATACGTACAGGCCTCAACGTTCTCTTTCAAAATGTGGGAATAATAGTATTTACTGATAGAGTTCACAGAAATTTTCTGAAAATTTCTTTAGATACTTTATGTAAAACACTAAGCATGAGAGTTTGCAGATACTAGGTGTCAAACAGTAGGAGTGATCACTTTTTAATGGCAGTAAGGGGGAAATATGATGGAAAAGATTATTTTAGTTTGTTTTATTTGTTTATTTGTATTAGATTTGTAGTGCTGAGGATAAACCCAGGACATAGCACGTAGTAGGCAAGCCCTCTGCCGCTGAGCTACACCCTCAATCCCCAGTTAAAAAGATTTAACGTCTTTTTTAAGGGTCTTGAATGTTAGCGTTTACTCGTGTTGACATGGAGGAACTTTGGAGGAGTAAGAGAGGAATTTAATTCCCAAAAAAATTTACTCTACAGCCATACCCCCATGAACATGCCCAGTTTCACCCCAAAAATCTTTTTGTCAGGTTCAGTCTGGTCTGGGGAAAGAGCAAGATGTCTGTGGCTCAGCAGTGCTTGAGTTAAACTCTTTGTCTGCATCTAAGTTATTTGTAACTGTTGTCATAGCAACAGCTTTGACAAGAAAGCCAGTGCTGCAAGATCCTGATCGTGGGAGGGGAGGGCAGTGGGAGAAGATGGAAGATTTGGGAGAAGGTCATCTATGACCAACATTTTACTGCTTTAATCTATTTTTTAATCTATTTGAAGCTTTCAGCTTGAGTTAGGGTGAAAGTCTTTCAGAAAGAATAATAGGACAATGAAATCTCTCGTGTACAATCAGGACATTAGAGGTATTTCTAATATACAAATAAGCTGAAAGGAGTCAGCTGACTCAAGGACACACAGCAAATCAGAGATAAAAACCAGTGCAAGACTGTTAAAAAAAAAGGGGGGGGAAAAGCTCTTGGTATCATGAAACTGAAGCACAACACACCTGATGGAAGCCACTGAAAACACTTCAACCACCTGTCCACCAACACACACATTTTTTTGTTGTTCATATGGGAAAACCATGGACCCAGAACAGTTTAGAATTGACTCAATATCACACAGTAATTCTGAGACCTGAAGTCATAAACCATAGGCTTCAGGCCTTCCAGACCTTGAAACTTCTGAAAAAATAGCAGTCTCAGGTTTATAGTTCATGGAAGTTCCACTCTGCTGACTGCCAAGATAGGTCTCCAAGGGTAAAACTGATTTTACTGCCTTGGCCTTTGATATCCAGCACCAAATCCAATATACATGTATTTGAATCACATCTGTCTTCCTCCTCTTAATCTCTCCGGCTGCATGTATGAGTGCCCTCCTGCCCATGGTAAAACCATTGCAAAATGACAGCCCAGCTCCAACTCACGCTAGCCCCAACACGCCTATCACTTGCGTCCTCAAAACCACTCACAGGGTAGACACTTCCTGAGCATTTGGTTAGTAGTTCAATCCACACAATTATGATAATCTCAATTGTGTATGTGACAAGGAGGTGGATAAAATATTTCTAAAGGAAGTCAGTATAACTTACTGAAAGTCACACACTGCAACTTCAACATCCATCAAAGGAACGAGCACAGTCCTACATGCTAGGCCCCTCCTTTCAGACTTACAATCATTGCACAGATTCAGATTGATGAACAGTTGTGTGATAAATGAAATTTGGGGTCAAGCACCCTTTTGCCCAAGAGGATATGCCTGATGTCACTTGGTGCTCGGCACTTGTTGTTTGTTCCCTCTACCAGAAGATTCAATGTGTATTCCCCAGAAGTGTGTGGCTTAAGCTACCTGACACTGGGTAAGGTATCTCAGCAGTGCAAACCAACCAGATCTGGAGCTATGAGGCATGACAGCAGGAAAGGTAGGTTAGGTGAAAACTGATGACCCTTCCGAGGTGGATACTATTGCCCCTCCCTGTTATAAATAGAAAAAGAAGCACAAGGAGACTTAGGTGACTTATGGAGGATACACAAATAAATATAAATGTGGTGGGATTCCAACTCTCACCAACTCCAGCTTACTTTCTGTATTTTCCTGTTCTTTCACAAAATCTTCTGTGAACAAGATTGTTGTAATTAACAACAAAATTGTGCCTCAAACTCAGATGTGAGAGAATTGAATATCTATATAGAAGATAGAGAAGAAATCATATTCTGAAGATCCACTTTGGCATGCTTGCATGAAATTCCAAAAGGAATGAAGTGTGGGAATGAAGCAAAAACATTTTTTCAGCTTCCTACTGCTTGCTTAATTTTTTCAGTATATGACTTCCTAACATGCAAGCCGAATTTTTATGTAGAAATTATTATTTTTTGTCTTTGGAACAACTGAACTTCATGGCGATGAAGTGAATGATGTAGATTTAGTCTATCAGTAAACAGAAAAAGCTAAATTTGAGTAAGTGCTCAACAGTGGAAGGGAAAGAAAAAAATTTCAAAGGCGAATTGGAATATGGCTTAATGTAACAATCTGAGGCCACTGAGACTGGTTCAAGATGGGTTTAGCTCAAAAAAAAAAAAGAAAAGAAAAGAAAAGAAAAGAAAAAGAAAAAAAGGTAAAAAGGAGCCGTGCTTGAAAAGGAAGGATAAGGGTTATCCGTACATGATCAAGGGCTAGACTTCCTGGCCCAAATTAGGTATTTTCTTTTAAAGAATAATAATTCATATTTGTTGTTGTGGTTAGGATCTGGAGTGGCCCCCAAAAGTCTCATGTATTTTAATGTTATGGATTGTCTATGGAACCATGTAATGTTGGTGGACTGGGGTCTGGTCTGGAGGGGTGGATTACAATTGTTGGGATTAGGGGCATGTGAGTTAAGACTAAAGGCATGTAGTGGGCACACCTTCGATACCCGGATGCAGGAGAGACTAAGACTGGACTTGGACTAGTCTCAGGGAGTCTCACTTGCCTTCCTGTGTGTGATGTCGTGAGAAGCTGCCTCTACCTCTCTCTCTGCCGTGTACAGGCCGCCCCTGAATGGACTGTGAGTATCTGAAACTGTGAGCTAAAATAAACCTCTCCTTTCCTAAATTTGTGGGTGTCAGGTATTGAGTCACAGCAACGAAAAAGTAACTGAGACATTTGTCTATGTAGATAAAATTTTCTGAAGTTGTAAACAAAACTCACAAATACATTAAAAGTTTATCTTTGGGAGAAAGAGGATTGATTGGGAGTGAGGTAACAGAATTTTAAAGAACAAATCAAATAATAAACAGAAATCAAGAGAAGAGCCTTGAGGGAACTAATGACGATAGTGCATCTGACATGAAGAGCATCTCTCTGCTCGGATGGCCCAAAGTGACCAAGTAAACTCAGGTTCTTCCAAAAGCAATGAGTGTTCATTGATTCATGTCTGGGAAAGATGAATGAAGTCAGCAAGATGGTGGAGCAGATTTCCACAAGTGTCCTACTGCACAAATCATGATTTTAACAACTACTCATAAATGAGAATTCATTTTTCTAACAGATAAGCTCTGGCTCATGGCAAAATCAATTTTAGAGCAAAAAGTATGAGTACAGATGCATTGAAGAGTGTAAGAATGCCTCACCATCTGGGGTAGTACAGTTAAGATCAAGTGAAACCATCTTGGTCTGCAGTTTCCCACCATGGGAAAGTAAGAACACAATTTGTGCAATTAGCGGGAACCTGCAGCGGTACAGGCTGCTGCCCACAGTGCCACCTCACTTCCTGTCTTACTTGTATTATTGAGATAATAATACATCTGAAAAGTTGGAGAAGGTATGAAGATGATAAATATGAGGGACAATAAAAATGTAGTGAATGTTTTAATTAAAATTAACACAGTAAAGATACATTGCCATTAATCCCCTCTAAATCTGAACACAGTTATCCCATCCTTCTTATTATCTTTACAGGTGTAATTTATTAAAAATGCGGAATGCTGCTGCCAAGTGAGATCCAACAGAAAGGCAGGCTCAAAAATTACAATGGTGTGTCCTCATCCACCTTATCCAACATGTATTCACTCATGAATCATGCCCCTATGACTCTACTCCAAGGTCAAAATGATCATGAAAGGTAAATGTTTTGAATTAATGCAAGACAACAGGCAGCTATGATAGTGCAACAAAAGACACTCAAAAATAACTTGCAGAACTGCTTCAGAAAGTGATAAAAATTATTTTGAAAATGTGTTAGAATTGAGGTAAAGTACCTTCAGAAGCACTAATGGCAACATGCCTCTAATAATAATAAAATTTTAAAAATCTAAATACATATCATATTTTCCAACCACCTTTCGCAGACCAAAGACCTTACCAGCCACTCCTTTGACTTCCTCAGGAAGTCAGACTTTGAACGTCCTGGTATATCTTACCTACAAATACCTTCTAACGGGTAATGGCTATCTTAAATGCTCTGCATACATCATTCCTCCAAATCCAGCTCCCCACGCACTCCCTCATAGATGTGGTCTCATACAAACAGCAAGGCCAATTGTGTAGGATTGGGAGACAGCACAAATCGAGCATTTCGTGGCATCATGTCATAGAAAACAATCAAGAGGCTCATAGAGCCCGACCAGGTGTGCAGGATCAAGAGAAAGCATGCAAGCTCAAAAATGATCTCCAAAGAGAGACCAAGAGGTGGGAAACAGATGTATTCAAATCAAAGAACTTAAGAATTCCTAGCTCTAGCCAGGCATGGTGGTACATGCCTGTAATCACAACACTTAAAAGACTGAGCTTAGAGGATTGTCATGAATTCGAGGAAAACCTGGGCTACATAGTAAGTTCAAGACCAGCCTCTACTATAGAGTGGGACACTGCCCAAAGAAAATTTTAAAAACTCTCAGCTGCACTGCCAAGTGAAACCCTTCCTCCAAAAGTCAGGCAGTAAAGCCTAGAGGATTTTGTTACTTCTTCAGGTGAGAAAATGGCATCACAAGACTTCAAAGAATTGGAAAAATCAAGGAAATATGACAGCACTAAAGAAACACAACGGTATTCCAGTAGCTAACACCAAAAATAAATAAATAAATAAATATATACAAATCGTCTGACAAAGAGTTCAAAATAGTTTTTAAGAAAGATCCGTGAAATATGAGTGAACATGGGTAGAGCATTCAACAATACCAGGAAAAGAATGCCTGAACAAAATAAGAAGTTTTTTTTTTTTTAAAGAGATGTAAGTCATAAAAAAGAGAACCAACAGAAAATTTAAATCTGAAGAATGCAATGACTCAAGGTGGCCCCATTTTTATTCAAATGCTTCATATCTTTCTTTTTTCCCATTTTATTGATACGTATAAGTGCAAAATTTAAAGTTTACATTGATCTTGAGCATTTTGTGCACATATATATCATGGCAAAATTACAAGACCTTCTCCTCTCTCCTTTTGGCCTTCTCCCCACACACACACCCAGTTCCCATTATTTTCCACATTAAATTCCATGAGACAATTGTGATCTGTGTTTCTCATATTAGAGAAAACATTTGACATTTCACCTTCTGCTTCTGACTCGTTTCACTAAGCATGATGGTCTCAAGTTGCCTCCATTTACCTACAAAAGCCTCCAACCTATCTGTCTTTATAGATGCATAGTATTCCATTGTGTATAAATACCACAGTTTATGTATCCATTGGTCTGTTGATGGGTATTTTGGTGTCTTCCACATTTTAGCTATTGTTAGTTGTGCTGCTATGAACATGAGTATACAGGCGTCTCTGTTATGTGTTGTTTTTAACTCTTTGGGGAATATTCCCAGGAGAAGTATCGCTGGATCGAATGGGGCATTTATTTCTAGTCTTTTGAGAGAGACTTCCACAGTGGTTGTACCAGTTTACATTCCCACCAGCAGTGGAGGACGGTTCCTTTTTTTTCCCCACAGCCTCGGCAGCACTGATTGCTGTTGGTGTTCTTGATATACGCCATTCTCTCTGGAGTTACATAGTGTCTTAGTGATGTTTTGATTTGCATCTCTCTAACGGCTAAGGATGTTGAACATCTTTTCATGTATTTATTGGCCATTTGAACTTCTTCATCTGAGAACTACCTATTCATTTTTTTGCCCATTTTTTCAATAGGGTCTTAGATTTTGAAGAGCTTGCTTTTCTTCGGTTCCCTGTATATTCTGGTTATGAGCCTCCAGTCTGAGGTATTGGTGGTGAATATTTTTTCCCAGTCTGTCAGTTCTCTTTTTACACTGTTGATAATTTCCTTTGCCATGCAGAAACTTTATAATTTGACATAAAGCCATTTGTTAATAATGGGGACAATTTCTTTTGCTTTTGGTGTCTTATCTGTCTTTCTTTATGGCCACATAGTATTCCATTGTGTATAGATACATCTTTATCAATTCCTCTATTGATGGGCAAGTAGATTGATTCCAGGATTTAGCTATTATGAATTGCACTTCTATAAACATGGATATACATGTGTCTTTATGGTATAAGACTTTATTTCTTTTGGAAACATGCCCAGTAGAGCTATGGTTGCATCAAATGGGATTTCTATTCTCAGCTTTTTAAGAAATCTCAAGACTGCTTTTTGAAATGGTTGAACCACATTGCAGTCGCACCAACAGGGTAGAAGTGTTCCATTTTTCCACATTCTCACCAACAATTTTTTTGAGTTCTTAATGTAGGCCATTCTCACTGTGATGAGATTAGATGAAACCGCAACGGTTTTAATTTGCATTTCTTTGAAAGCCAGTATCATGGTTTGGATCTGGAGTGTTCCCCCAAATGCTTCATGTTCTTATGGATACTGTATAGGGTTGGGAGGTGGGGCCTGGCTGAAAGGGGTGGATGCTTAGAACTTGACCTGGAGGGGCATATGCTGGTTCTGCCCTTCCTCCCAGACTGGTATCAGTTCTGTCATGCTGCTGAGACTATCTCTGTCTCCCGGAGCACTGGCTCCAGATCTGGCTCTAACTGCAGCCCCACCATGTGATTCCACCATTTTCCAGCTGCCCACCCATGAATGAACTGAGACCTTCTGAAACTGTAAGCGACAATAAATTTTTCCACCCTAAATTGTGGATGTCGATTGAGTCATGGCGATGAGAAAGTAGCTAAAACAACCAGTGATGTTGAACACTTCTTGTGCTTGTTGGCTATTTGTATTTCCTCTTCCGAGAAGCTTCTTTTAATTTTAGCTGCCATTTCCTGATGCAGTCGTTTATTTTAAGGGTTTCTTTGAGGTATTTATATATCCTAAATATTAATCCTCTGCCTGAGGTATTGCTGATAAAGATTTTCTCCTATTCTGTGGATGGTCTCTTCGTCTTGTTGATTGTTTCCCTTGCTCTGAAAAATCTTTTTAGTTTGATGAGTACTATGCTGCAAAGAAGAAAGACAGATATGAAGCATTTGAAAGAAAATGGGACCACCTTGAGCCAGTCATGCTCAGTGATGTGAACTAGACACAAAAGACTATCAACGACTCCTTTATCGAAGATTAGGTAGTTGAGGGTATTGAGTTTGTCTCTATGTTCTCAATTCTGTTCCACTGATCTATCTGTCTGTTTTTGTGCCAGTACCAAACTGTTTTTGCAATTATTGCTTTATAGTACAGCCTAATGTCTGGTATTGTGATACCTCTTGCCTTGGTCTTGTTACTCAGGATTGTTTTGGCTATTCTTGGTCTCTTTTGGTTCCATATAATTTTCAGGATTATTCTACCACCACACTTTTTTTTTGAGACAGGGTCTCACTCTGTAGTCCAGGTTGGTCCTGAACTCACTACGGAGCCCAGGCTGGCCTTGGACTCAGGGCAATCCTCCTGCCTCAGCCTTTCGAGTGATGGGATTACCGGCACCACCGCACCCAGCTTAGGTGGTGCTGGAGAATCGAATACAGGTACTTAGCACTTGACTTAGCTCGGCCTGGGGTTTTTCCTAATTTCAACAAGTTGACATAATCCCTCCAGGTCAATTCCCAGACATCCACAGTGGCCCCACACTCCCAACAGCACATGGTTCCATAGGAATCCCACTACCTCCAAATATATGATACTTCTGCAACCCTTAACATTCTACTCCTGGCCCCCAAAAGACACTCGGCAACCTCTATATGTAAAACGCATTTAGTCCTTCTCTAAGAGTTGCCAAAGTCTTAACAGTTCCAGCACAGCTAAAAGTCCAAGTCCAATCACCTCTGAAGAGAAAGGCTGTTCGCCCCCTGAAGGACTTGGGTACAGTGGGAGCACAGCCAAGGGCAGAGAGTCCCACCATCTAGGGAAGAAAGCCAAGCCAGGAGGAAGAGCTTTGCTGAGGGGGCTAGGAGTGAACAAGGTACCTCGGGGACCATTTGACTGTTAGGTCCTCCCTCACTGCCTACACCTAGCAAAGAACTCAGAGAAATTTCAGCTCCTCTCCCACACATACACACACTCTCAGAGCCATCCAAATAAACCTCTCAGCTAGGCATTTAAAGTAAAGTCCCTCAACAGCAGAAATATGGGAAGAAGACAAGGCAACGTAACACCCACAGAATCACCTGAGACCCCAGAAATTAATGTTATGGGACCTGAAATAGTGTAACTCATAGGGAAGGAAGTCAAAAAGCAAATAAAGGAACCAAATAGCCAGTTCAAACAAGATATTATCAAAG
This sequence comes from Ctenodactylus gundi, assembly GCA_004027205.1. NCBI lineage: Eukaryota > Metazoa > Chordata > Mammalia > Rodentia > Ctenodactylidae > Ctenodactylus > Ctenodactylus gundi. The sequence goes on from PVKB01005218.1 coordinate 104,788, forward strand.
AAATGCAAACAATGATCAGTGGGCTTAAGGAGGAACTTACTAAAAAAAATAGTAGTCCTAATAGATACAAAGGAGATAGAGCATATGGAAGACACAAATAAAAAGTTAGCAATGTATATAAGAATATGCAAGATACAAAGGAACATTTTGATAGAAAAGTGGAAATTTTGAAAAGAAATCTAGCTGAAATTAAGAACATGAAAGATACACTTGAAAGCAGTGAAAGTCAACTCAAACATTGTAAGGACAGAATTTCAGACCTTGACTACAAGGCTGAGGAAACAAATGCTATAACTGGGCATGATTCCAAAATTAGAAATGAGCAAAGTAGCTGGATACAACAGCTGATGGATGATTCAAAGAGAGCCAATCTCAGAATTATGGGTGTAGCAGAAAGAGCAGAAGAGAGCATTGAATGTATAAAGAGTTTATTCACTGAAATCATGCAAGAAAATTTCCCAAATCTAGAAAAAGAAATAAATTTTCAGGTACAAGAAGCTTATAGAACACCAAATAACCTCAACTGACAATGAGAGTCACCATGACATATCATAATCAAAATCTCAGAAATACAATATAATGAGAATATTAAAAGAAACAAGAGAAAAACGGACATTATTTTACCAAGGCAAACCCATTCAAACTACCACAGTTTCCCCAATTCTAATTTTAAAGGCCAGGTGTCTTAGTTACTTTTTCATTGTTGTGACTCTAAACCTGACACCCACAAATTTAGGAAAGGAAAGGTTTTTTGTAGCTCACAGTCTCGAAGGTCACAGTCCATTCAGGGGTGGCTGATCAGAGTTCTTAGAAGATCAGAATGCTGCTAGAAATGTGGATGGTACTGGCAATTGGTGTAAAAATCATGCATGCCAAACTATGGCAACAAATGTGTTAACAGTTTGCCCCTCTCCTGAGACTTTGCCAGAAACTGGGTGTCTTGGTTACTTTTTCGTTGCTGTGACTCAATACCCGACACCCACAAACTTAGGA